>JAGFNQ010003511.1:0-141952 GCA_024364735.1 Boesenbergia rotunda
TGTCGCGCTTCATAGACATCAAAAAACATTCAAAACCCTTCATGATTATTTCTAATTGTTGGGATACAATTGGGTAACTTGGGGACATCTCACACAAACTATAAGGTTTACCAAAACGTTTTTGTTTGCTAGAAATGGGGTGAGATGCTAGGATCAACTTAATTTTTCAAAATTTCAATGCATCCCTTGAGGAATTAGGTTGACGAGATAAAAATCACTTCGGTGATCAAGTATAGAAAAACCAATGCATAACATATGTGTACTTGGCTCCATGATCATACTTGGACATTCCAATCAAGGAAACTTGATTGAATGCTTGAATTTGATACAAACTTGTTTGAAATTGAGTGGATGTTTGTTGATTGAGTTTTGACTCCACTTGAGTGGAGCAAAGTGTTTGTAAACGCATAAGGACTTTTGATCCTTGTTAAGGGATCAATTTTAGTCAAGGAACCACTTCGAAGATCGATATTCTTTATCAGATCTTATCCGAAATCGTCTGGAAGTCTGAAACTGAAAGTTTCAGATCGTATCAGAAATTTCAGGAAGCCGGATCGGTCACCGGACCGATCAGGAGTATGTCTGATCGGTCCAACGGACCGAACCAGCTCCTGTGCGAAAAATTGTCAAAACCCACTGTGTTGGCCTGGATCGGTCCCCGGTCCGATATGGCACCCTGTGGTGATCGGTCCACAGACCGATCAGGGGCTCACGGAAAAACCTCCAAACCTACTGTTCGCTTCCTGATCGATCAGCCGATCGATCAGGAGCCTGCCTGATCGGTCACCCGACCGATCAGGACCAGGCCAGTCCGATCAGGCCGAAGCCTGATCGGTCTGGGCACTTCCAGATCGAATGGTGATCCGTTCGATCGCATTAAATTTCGGTTGGTGAACCGATCCACCAACCTATTAACTCTCCCGAAACCCCTCATTGCCGAACCCTAGCGCCGAAACTCCCCTCTTGCGCGTGAGATCCCTCTCTTCCAGCGTGAGCTCCTCCTGCGTTTTCTCCTCCTGCGCGTGGTTTCTTCGATCTTCTCCCTGCTGTGCGTGAGATTGTTCTTCTTCTGCACTGCTGGGAGTTCGTCTTCTGCTCTTATTTCTCGCGAAGCATCACTGGTGTGTGCCCCTCTGCGCAACTCAGCCGGTTGATCTCTCTCAAACTCAACAAACAAAAGAATGGCACCTATGTAAGCTTCCCCTACCTCACCTTGTTGATTCCTTCAAATATCATAATATGTGGTGAACTAACCGTGATGTTTGTTCTTGGAGTTTCCTGTGGGTGTGTGTGTCGTGTGTGTCGTGACCTACGTATGATCAAATCTCTCTTTCATTTGAATATTTGTTCCCATCTTATATTGAACTGATAAATCTTATGCTCAATGCCTTACCTTATGTTCAGTTGATTATTCTTCCCGTGATCAAATCTTGGGTCTTTGATTAAACCATGTTCATATGATCAATTCGATCTTGCTCATTTGATTTAAACTATTTTCATGATCATCTCTTCAAACCTTTAGAAGATCGCCCAAGGGAAAAGAATCAGTGGAGGGCAGCTCAAAGGGCAAAGCCCCTTCTTCTTCCAGACCCTCTCAAAGACCTCAACCATCCTCGAGTTCTAGATTTCCCAATGCATACCTTGAACAAACCTTCCAAACTAGAACCTTTAAACTTCTACCTTGCAGATCGATTGATAGGACTTTCTTATATGAGCACTGCCCCTCTATTAAAGAGGTGATTGATTTCTATAATCTTGAATTTTTCCATTCTCTCGAGCGGACCATAAATATTGATCTTGTGTCCGAATTCTACAACAACTTGCAACCAGGACCACAAGAGGGTTTTGGGTATACAACTCGGGTAGCCAAAACCAACCTTAACATTACCCACAAAAACTTTTCAGATTTTCTTGGTTGTCGACGATCGCCTAATTTTTACTCTATCTATCCTGCGATCCCGGACCCGTTACTGCCTCCATTTGTGGGAGTCACCCCCGACACGATCTACGAGTATTTCTTTCGTCATCCTAGGCCAGCTGGCCTTGATGAGTTAGGGACCGACTTCCCGACCTTTGCTGCTCTTTGTCTTTCCCCTGATGATTATATTTTTTTCAAGATAATCACAAACTGTATTCTGCCGATCACTTCCAAACCTCTCAGTGAGATCCGTTCATATCATTGTTTGCTACTCTATGCGATGCATCGCCATCTGGAGTATGATCTCACGGCATGCCTTATCTTTTCCATCATAGAGTATAGCGAGCCCGGACGGCGCACAGTCTACATGCCATATGGACACATTATCACTGATTGACTCCAGTCAGTCGGTATCGATGTGTCCAAGGGTCGGACGGTGTCGATGGTTCAACAAGACTGCCGACTTGGGAAACGTGCGTTTGCCAAGTCTAGTATTGTTGTCAGACCTCAGGGTCAGGGTCTTATATGGAAGGATGGGCGGGGTCTAAGGGGGCTACCACGGGCGGCCCACGTATAGGTACTTGCAGCTCCGGCTGTACATCTTGAGGCGCCCACTGCAGCAGACCATGAGTACGATCCAGATCCAGATCCCGATCTACAATGGCAGATCGTGGAGCTCGAGCAGTCCATGGACCATCGATTACACCTGTTGGAGCTCGGGCAGACGACATTTCAGACGGAGCTTCAATCCGAGATTTCTGGTCTGCGTGCCAGTCAAGAGGCGTATCAGTCTGCGATGCTGACCCAGCACCAGTCCTGGGTCGAGGAGTGGCGCGTGTGGGCGGCTGGTCATCCATACCAGTCTGCCCTTCCTGGAGATGCGCCCTCTGGCAGTGCCGCACCAGGGTCCTATATACCTGATGATACGACCGATGATCCGATGCAGGACGATGACCTCCCCGCTGAGCATTGATGATGACTTGACTTTGATGTTTATTTGTGCTGTATTTGACTTGACTTTGATGCATTGATCTGCATCTAGCTATATGTTTGACTGTGCTGTATTTGCTTTGATGCATTATGCCTGTTTATCATATTTGACTTACTATTTTCTGGCTTATATGATTGTTCATAAAATTGATATTGTTCTGCATGTCTCATTATGCGTTGCACTGATTATGCTTATGATGTCATGTTCATATGATACATATGATTGTTTTGTCATGTCCTATATTTATCATATGTTTTCATATGCTTTCAAAATTCAATCAAATCTTTTGTTGTTTTGGAAAACCCCTAGGGTTGAGGGAGAGTATGTTTAAACTTCACAACCCGTCTACACCCTTTTCAGTGTTTGACAAAGGGGGAGAGTGTGGTTGGTTAAGTTTGGGATAACTATGTTGTAGGGGGAGGATCCTGATTCCCCTATTAAGTTTGGGATAACTATGTTGTAGGGGGAGGATCCTGATTCCCCTATGATTTTGAAATTTGAGAACATTGACTTCGAATCCCTAAACTTAAAATCGGGTTGTCAAACAACAAAAAGGGGGAGATTGTTGATGCAGTCTGACCCTGATTGTTGTTTTGGTGTTGACACCGATTTTAGTTTAGGTTGATGAGATGATTATGATTAAGTCCTGGTCGTGGACTAGGCATACCTAGTGGGACTAGGTTGGATGAAATCCTAGCTTGGAGGGCTAGGTGTTGGAAAATCCTAACCTGGAGGGTTAGGATTTGAAAGTCCTAACCTGGAGGGTTAGGTGTGGAAAATCCTAGCTTGGAGGGCTAGGTGTGAAAAGTCCTAGCCTGGAGGGTTAGGTGTGGAAAATCCTAGCTTGGAGGGCTAGGTGTAAAAAGTCCTAACCTTGAGGGTTAAGTGTGGAAAATCCTAGCTTGGATGGCTAGGTGGTGAAAAGTCCTAACCTGGAGGGTTAGGTGTGAGAAAGTCCTGGCTTGGAGGGTCAGGTCCTAGCCTGGAGGGCTAGGTTGATGAAATCCCGGCTTGGAGGGTCAGGTCCTAGCTTGGAGGGCTAGGATAAAGTCCCAGTGAGTGAAGCTGGGCATGGAGTCTTGGTCCGAGGGATCAAGCACGAGTCGGAGATGGGTCGGAGGCTGGTTCTCTCGACTAAGAGTGGGTTTGGCCTTGCCCGGATCGGTCTGGTGGCCGATCAGGGAAGTTGGCACGAAGTTCCCTCTTGGATCGGTCTGGTGACCGATCCAGCGATGTCTGATCGGTCTGGTGACCGATCAAGGAGCTTCCAGTAACTTTGACAAACCTACTGATCGGCTCTTGATCGGTCTGGTGACCGATCAGGGAGAAACCGTGACCGATCAAACTGAACGATCAACTGTCGCGAGGTTTCTCACTCTGATCGATCAGGCTGGAGCCTGATCGGTCTGGGATCATCTTGATCGGTCTGGTGACCGATCAGCCAGCGGATTCCGGGCGGGATTGTGGCAAGCTGATTTCCGGATCGGTTTGGTGACCGATCTGGTGACCGGTCAGGGCGACCGATCATACGAGCTTGCGATCCCAAGTTTCTCACTGGGGACCGATCAGGTTGGAGCCTGATCGGTCTGGGATAGTCCTGATCGGTCCAGTGACCGATCACTTTAATTCAAACGCGCTGTCAGACGCTCTGATCGCGCCTGCTTTCACTAATACGCTACTGATGTCACTTTGATCTTCTCTGCTATTACTGATATAAGTTTGATTTCATTTGCTAAACCTCTGATTGAGTGTGCAGGTGACAGGGATGGATTCAAACACTCAAGGAGAGTCAATGGAGGCCTTTTCTTGGAGCAGGTTTGTCCATTTGCCATCTCAGGTTGCAACGGGCGCTGGCTGCTGACTGGAGATGCTGACTGGAGCTAGTCTGAGGGAAGCTCAGGGAGTCCAGGTGAGCTCAGTGGTAGGCTGGGTGTTGCAGGTGAGCAGCTGGAGGCTGCAGTGAGATGGCGGTGACCTGGTGATCAGAGAGCCGGAACTTAAGGCTTGGTGGCGAACAAGTCTCAGTAATGATTCTCCACGTTGTGCTTGTGCTTGTGCGATCTGATGTTCCATCATCTTGAGCAAGCAACTGTGATCTTTGAAGCAACCTTCTGTTACTTGGGCACTTGGGAGAAGAGAAACAAGAAGCTTGAGTCCATCAGCGAGAAGACACGAAGAGGAGAGTCTTCGTGAGATCTGCGCTGGGTGGAGCTCGGAGAAGTTTGCCCGTGTTCTTGTGGTTCTAAGTGCTAAGTAAGATCCTTCTTGTGTTTCCTGTACTTTATACTTTATCATCTTGAAACGCTGTGGAGAGGTTACTCCACCGAGAAGGAGGTTGCATTTTATCCGGTGTTCACCGGGGCTTGATCTGCCGACGATCAAGGGATCGCCCACCTTACGGGCACGCCAAGGAGTAGGGGCAAGTTATCCCCGAACCTTGTAAATCCTCTTGTTAGCGTTCTTGTGCTTGTGCTTAACTTAGGGTTTAGTTTACTGCATACTCTGTTTTTATCGCTTCCGCTGTGCTACTAAACATCTAAGTGCAGGAAAGTTTGAAAAGGTGCTAAGTTTAAGTGTCTGGCTACATTCACCCCCTCCCCCTCTCTAGCCATCCAAGGTCCAACACATATGACCTCATATTTTAGTAGAGATCATTCTACATTTTTAAACTCAGCCAAAAGGATGACTTGTTGAGGAGGAAGATTTGAATATATACTTCATTGGGAGTTATTCTACTGGTGGTCTTTTGCTGATGTCAATACCAACAAGACAGTGCCAGAGTGGCCTCGATTACTATACACTCCTAACAAGAATGGTGTAAAATTTATCAAAGTTCAACGCTGTTAACTGGAACTTCTCTAGATCTGATTTTCTTCTTAAATAGTATTTAATAAAGAAACACTGACTAATTAATGATGAAATTTAAGTTGTGAGATAGATGACCTAAAATCAAGCCAAAATTTTCTGCAAAAGTTATTATTGCTTCACCTTACAATCCATAATAGCATCAGGAGCGTGCTGATATTACAGGCCACTGTAGATTTCAAAGAGGAAAATGTATGAGATAAAAGGCATCAAATCACTGTAACTAATTACTTGTATATAACCCTTAATGAACGAATTAACTTGGGCTAGAGTAATTTTGTAGGTGTTTCAATCCCATTAAGTTAATGGTTTAGTTCTGGCACAAGGTTGGACCTTGATCAGCTAAAAGGAAGGGTAAGAACTGCCTAGCGGTAATATATTTTCTTTCCTAACTTTTTTATTCATACCTATAGCAACTCCATTAATATATTAGCCTATTGTCACATCGTAAAGTTCCTTAGTTGTTGTACACATACCTTTGGTTGATCCAGGTGAATACATCGATCATTTGAACAACATTGTTTACAAGAATAAATCAGCTTGTCTAGTGTCTACCACTACTAAATAATTTACTCAGCCAAAAGTACCAATAGAGCATGAACCAACATCTAAAACTAATGTGTACTACCAAAATTTGAATATTCTGCAAGCTATATACAAGTTGAATTCCTACAAACAATGGAATTGCACTGATCTATGTTGTAATTATTAGCACTAACAAGTATCAAAATTTTGATAACATAAAAGACAGTATACTTTTCAAAAAAAAGTGTGAAATTAGGTATTACTAATCTCAAATCTTCAAATCTTTCATGCAATTCTAATTGCATATGTCCTGAAACTACCAAATAAGTTATAGAAAAATGAGGGGAAAAATCATACCAAACATGCTTTCAAGATCTTCAAAGTGAGATTCCTCAAATTTACATGCCGGCGCATTATTGTTTTCTTGAGTTGAAGATGAATGAAAAGAAACAATGATCAGAAGAAGAGGTAATATTCATAATTGAAACATAATAAACAAAGATTATAAGATATTAAATAATAAAGCACCTTGCTGTGAACAATATGAATACTCAAGACATTCTTGGGGAAAATGAAATAATTTTTCATATTGTGTGTGGATTTGTGTTTTCGTACACTTCCTTTTGGTGTCATACATACTAAAGCTAGTTTATCAAACAAGGATGCAGAATATTACATGTTACCAATCAATAGAAAATATAAAATATTTTCAAAATGTTTTGGAATAGGAAGTTGCAATATAATGATTAAACTACATGAAATTTAGAAATTTAATCTTCATTATTTAGCATTCTTTCAGTAAGAATGGAATGCCAAAGAATTGTACTCCTTTGAATGATAACAAATTCCAACTTCCAAACCAAAGAAGCAATCATTACAGCTTCCTGTATTTAATTCATACTTCAACTGGAAAATAAACCTTTAAGGTTGACGAATTCTTGTTGCCTTACTGTAGTATAAAGTTATTGCTTTGGAGCATAAATGCATTCATAGTTGAGGCATACTGAAGCATAACAAAAGCTCTATTAAGGGAGCTTTTGTATATGTATGTGATTACCATATTATAAAAGTATGTAGGCAATCAACTAGTAGTAAAGAAACACAAAGTATCATCAAGGGTGAGTTGCAATGACAGAATAAAGTGGAATTATCCTAGAGTGTGATTATGGAAGAACTGAAGGAAGAAACAGTTTGTAAGGAGACATTAAACAAACAGTACGTATAGAATCAACATTGAACAGATGTCCAATTTATAAACTACAGACTAAGTATATCTGGAAATCACACCAAAAATTCCAGGAAAGAAAAAGAAACTTACTAGAACTTGGTCCAGAAGTTTTACTCCATTTAGGAGAAGGATCTTTAGTAATAGGGACATTGGAGCCCGTATAGAGAGAAGGGATCCCTTCACTCTCTAACATTTCAGTCACCTGAAATGATGTCATTTGGTAATGGAGGTAAATGCATTAAGGTAAGTTGACATCACAAAATTCTGAGAAAAGCATAACTTTCCAGGCATATTAAGTAACATACTTCAACAGGATAAATTATAGAAGGTCCTTGATCATGCGGAGGGCAGCCTTCACTTTATCATTTGCTTCTGCCTTAGGTGTACCAACTTGAACCCCTACTTTGCTTTTCACTCTATCTTTTTCATTGGACTTTGACTCTATATTGAAAATTTTAATAAAACCCTTAGCCCTTCCTTTCACTCTGCTATCATGCTGTTTGTGCATCTTTTCTTCCAAAGATACTGGGTTAATTGAACCAGCATGCTCAGAGTTTTGTCTTTGCTTTTGTAGCTTAAATCTAAATCCATCAGTTGCATCTTGTTGTCCTCCATCTTCCTTCTCATGTTCATTCAAGGTCTCCGATCCTGGGTAAAGAAAGAAACAGTATTAGCCATTAAACCGATCATGTTCATTACCATTTTGTCATTATCATCCTGAAAGAGTTGATTAAGATTTTTTACAGCCAGTTCATTATAATGTATAGTAACAGGTCTCTCTCCAGTATTATTAACTCACAAAAAAGAAAAGCAATACATGGATTGTTATCACTGAATTTTTATTTTTTAGCTTCGAGACTTTTCAAAACTAGCAGTATAATTACAGCAGGCATTGCATAACAGAGATTATGAGAACAAGTACCTGCATTTCCAGTATAAGATTTGCTCAAGTAATTTGGATCAAGCTCAGACAAGTACTCAGGAAATGACCAATCTGCTTCATGCTTTCTTACTGAAAAGATATCATTTATTACTTTGTTTTTATGGTTTATAGTCTGATTGTTGGATATTCCAGGAGAAGTAGACATATAATCATCATCATCTGATGGCAATTCCACTGATTGTATGACCACTTCAGGCAATCTACTATATCTACCAGTAACATTAGTTTTCTCTGAAAAAGAAGAAAGGCTAAGTGACACTCCTTTGCCTGCCCATCTGTATATAGAGAAGTACAATTGATTGTTGTTGATATAACCCTCTAAGCTGGTTGCATATCTTTCAGACTGACTCCCCTTGCTGAAAGTTTCCGATGATCTAATGATGCCACAAGAAAGTTGACTAGCTAAAGGAATTTGCAGGTAAAAAGCATGGGCAAAAGTTCGCAGGTCGCCATGCACTGGGACTGCTTGGGAAGCAGTTGGCGAATGCAGAAAGCTGGGAGTGTCAAAATCGGCACCCCCACTCTTAAATAGAGTGTGATGTGGATTTGCCAACTTCGTCTTAGGGAGGCTGGAATAGACATGCTTGTCAAACCAATAGAAATATATGCATGGATTATATCCCAAACAAAAACAAAGAAATCAATGTACATTAATTTTTTCCATGTGGATGAGGGTTTTATTCAGTAAAACATGGGCATTTAAATCAACAAGAGCACACAAATAACAACAACCAAAACAAAAACACACAAATACAACCTCAAAAAACAAAATTAGATTTCTTGTACTTTTTAAACCTATGTTGATATCAAATATCAATAACTTTGGACCTCTTGGCAATCAAACTTTCTAGAAACTGTCTCTCGTTTATAATCAACTCTACCGTAGAACCACAACGAAATCCTGCTTTAGACTCTTATGTTTTGATATAAACAAAAAAGGAAAAGGAAAAAAAAAACAATTGCATATCCTCGAACGTGAAAGTCCAAGGAATCTATCTCCGTAGCCTCGTATAAGTTAATCTACAAGAATGAAGTTTGTCAATCTAAAGCCCAAAAATTGAAGCTGGAGGGGCAGCCACTAGCTCAATTTGAAAACAGGTACTAACACTATGAACAAAAAAGAAAGTTGGACCAGAGCTGCGGGGGCAGCGATGAGGCTCCGACGAAAACAGGCCGATTAGGGCTGAGAATTCTTGAACCCGGGCGACGAGGGGGTGGCCGAACTCCTTGCCAAGGACGCCTCCTGGCCGGGATGCCGAGCTCCCCGAAGGCGGGCTTCTCGGAGGGGGTTCACGTGCGTCGAGGGAGTCCGCCCCGGTGGCCCGGCTGCGCCGTGTCTCGCAGAAGGAGGACCGCCTTGGGGGGCCGCCGAATACGTCGGCGAACTCGACGTCGGAGTTGCAGTGGTGCTTCGGAGGGTGGTGGTGGTTTCCTAAGGGGTCGCGGCAGGAGTCGCAAAGCAGGACGCGGTCCCTCTCGCCGAGCCTCTCCGTGGCGGTTCTGAAGAGCTAGTGTGAGGCATTCTCTCGATCAAAGGAAGGGGGAACGGAGTTGGGGATGAGATGGAAACAAAGTGAGAAGAATGAGGATTGACCAGCGGAATAGGAGAAGAATGAGGAGGGATCGGAGGTGTAAGATGAAGAAGGTGGGAAAAAAAAAAAAAAAAAAAAAAAAAAAAAAAAAAAAAAAAAAAAAAAAAAAAAAAAAAAAAAAAAAAAAAAAAAAAAAAAGTGAAAAAAGAAGAAATCACTCGGCACAAGGAAAATATGTTATACCATGCGGAATCCAAACTGGAAAAAAGAAAAGTGAATGGAGGAGGGATCCCCGTAGTCGGAGGGATCTCCGATTAAGTAGAGGTGGGGATGGGGGCGGGTTCGGGGATAGAGATTTACTTCGGGGATGGCAAATCCGTCCCCGACCCGCCCCATTGCCATCGCTAGAGGTGTAGTTGGGGATACGGAAGGAGTGTATATCGGGAAGGTATTGTATCACACTGGGCACCTTGTCTGGAATTTAATTTCATCCCAGAATTGAATTGAATTTTATAATTTAGAAGCAATTTAAATGAAGAAATTAAATTTTTATGAAAATTAAAATCTAACAAAACTAAAGAATTGAAATCATACCCAAATAAGTGTGATTTGGTGTGGGAATCGAATTCCAACAAATAAAAATACTAAAATAACCTCACATAAATATAATGTTTAATTCCTAACCTATCAATGAAAGATAAAATAGTAAAAGCAATCAAATTCATTTAATTTTAGACTTATTCCAAACAAAGGAATACCGACTTATTTCAAACATAAGAATTCAATTCAATTCCCGCTGGAATTGAATTCTTGATGGAATTCAATTCAATTCCATTGATTAAAAACTTTCCAAACTGGGTGAAAAGGAGGTCATGTGTTCTTGAGTAACATTCGATTTTGGATGAGCTATTTCAGGAGGTACGGTGCTCGCGACCTGCTATTCACCGGGATGTATCCAAAGTGTATAGTAATTTGAACATTCTGTTGGTGGAACGACATGAAAAAAGACATTGAGAATTCTGTATCTCAACTATTGGTGTGTCGTTAGTTTGACGCAGTGGAAGCGTAGTAAACCTATAACTCATAGAAAATAACAAAAATTAACAAATGTACTTTGGAAGATTTTATACCTAGGTAGAATAATGGTAGATGATTCGATTTGGAGGATCGTCGATCGAGTAACTAAGTTCGTATATTTACTATTGACTTGCTAGACTGACTTCTTAGGATTACTTTGCCGAGTTTCTAATGGGTCATGTGTAGAATTACATTTCTGTGTAAAGTTTTAGACAGACATACGGAGTGCACCATTCATTAATTGGAGAACTTATTTCAAGCATACAATATGGACTTTGGAGGCAACTAGGAGAATTATTTATACTTGGTCGAGTTCGCCTACAATAACAACTACCATTCAATCATCCAGATGGTGCCTTTTGAGGCGTTGTACAATAGGACTTGCAGGACACCACCTTATGGAGGAGATTGGGAAACCTCAATTATTAGGGCTTCAGAAAGCTCAGCATGGTGCAGAATTAGTCCGTATGATCAGACAAAGGATGTCCAAGGCCCAGGATCGCCAGAAGAGTTATGCTGATCAGAGACAGAGACCAATGGAGTTCTCCGTGAGTAAAGACCATGTATTTTTACAGTTTGACCCACGAAAAGAGTAAAGAGATTAGACCTCAAAGGTAAGCTAGCTCCGCGATACATAGGCCCTTTTCAGATTCTGGAGAAGATTGGAGCAATGGTTTACCATTTGGCACTACCACCATCTCTTGTCGGTGTTCACGATGTGTGTTTACGTTTCCATATTGAGGAGATGTGTCAGAACCATCCCATATTTTATTGGAAGTATTAGTTCCACTTCAACCTAACGCAACCTACAAGAAGATGCTTGTTCGGATTCTAGACCACATGCATCGTCATTTACGGAATAAGACAATCCGACTGGTCAAAGTCGGATGACAACACCACTCTGATGAGGAGACTACATGGGAGCTCGAGGACACGATTAGAGCTCGTTATTTTCATCTGTTTACCTGAGGTACGTATTTTATGTTTTCGTCCAATATTATTACTGATTGTTAGTTAATAGTATCTGTTACGGTTTAGTAGTCAAATTTGGAAAAATTTTTTATTAGTGAGGGAGAATGTTAAATATGAGATAATTGGAGGACATTTTTACAAATTTGCTTATAATTTATAAAAAAATTATAAATCTACTTTTCCTCTCGCTCTCCTCACGAACCGCACAACCCCATCTCCGTCGACGCCTTCTGCTTCTCCTTTCTGCTATCAATGCCATTGTCACGATTCCCCTCTCTACGCGAAGCCCGACGCTGACACCTTCTTCTTCTTTCTCCCTGGCAATTTCCCCATCGCTGGCGCATCATAGAAGGTAAGGGGTTTTTAGATTAGGTTTTTCTGCTATTGTTTGGATGGTGGGTGTTATAGGTTTGTTGTGGAACTCCTCGCGATTTGGCTCGCGCAAATTGATTCCCTATGTTTGTTCTGCCCTAAATCTGTTGTGAGTTTCGATTGGGTTTTTGGGTTTGTTTTGTGCCACAAGATGCCAGGATTTGATATGAGGATTTAGTTTCATATTGGATTAGGTATGGTTTTGGATTGAGGTATCTCGCAATGTTGGGTTTGCGCAGTTGAATCTTTGCTGATGCCGTGAGCTTGCTGGAAAGGATACTAGCTGTGCCTTCTGATTGGTGAATTAAGATCCATTAAGTTGGTTTGTTTTTGGTATTCTTTGCTGTGTAATGAAGGTTGGTTGAGGTGGAGCTTTGTATTAAGATTTCAATATTGGTACTGGTCTCTTGAATGGGAGTAGGCATGTGGTTATGTGTTGGCCTTATCCACTGTGCTTGTGCATAGTGTCATGTATGCATGGAGTTTTGGAGTCTTTTTGTTTAGCTCATGGATGAACTTATTGATGAATATCATATATCTATTTGGAATTTATTTTGTTTTCAGAGTTTGGCCATGGGCAATGGGACAGTGGTTGGTTCATTTGATTGGTCGTGTTTTATCCCTTGCGTGAGCTACCAATGGAAGTAAGTTGGTGTGTGTTTTAGAATAGTGATGGTGTTAACCTAACCTAGGTTAACTTGGATGTAACCTGGAACCTTGATCCAAATTTCATTTTTGATCTCGGAGCTAATAATATTAGGGATTAATAACATGGAGGTTAACTCTTAATTAAGGCTAATTCTCTTAATTTAAAGTTAGCTTAATTAGGTGACTCAGTGTTGCCGTGAGCCACATCTTGGGTGATATCGTTTGGGTTAAACCCAAACTAGACACTGGTTTTGTCTAAGTGGGGAATGATCACTACCTAAGGCTTATTAGTGATCATTATCTTAGGAGGATTTTTTTTTCATTAGGCTTATAGATGTGTTTTAGCTAAATATCATTTGATTATGGTAGCTAAAACTATGTCTATATTACAGGACATTGATTTGAGCTTGGACTTATGGACGGAGAATTCTTGTAGTTTACGGACTACACTTTTGAGGTGGATACCTTTTGACTTATCTTTGTAGATATTGTCAGGTTTCTATGCATGATTTTTTTATGAATAGTAGTAGGATTTATTTTATTTATCTTTTGTTTATCCTGCTTATTACTTACTGCTTGACCCTTAGACATACTCAAAGTTTATCTTTAATATAGTCTCTATGTTTAATACTCTTATTCTGTCAGAGTACATGTGCATAGGAATATTTGTATGTCATTTATTTGACATTTATTGATACCTAACATTATTGCAAGCCTAGTAGGATATTTGTAGGTCATGATTTATGTTTCAGATTTGTACATGTCATTTTAAGGTTTGCTTGATGGGTAGTGCATGTGTAAGCATCATGCATCATTTTTATATTATTGCATAACTGACGATTCTTGGCTCTCTTGTGGTTGAGACGAGTTGTCAATCATAACAGGATCTGCACACACTGTTACTCATAGGTTAGTGATACTATCAGGAGAGTGTGTGCAATTGCCCTATCAAGGTTCTGCTCGGTTGCTCATGGGTTGTGGTATCCGTAGCGTGGTAGTAGACAAGGATCCTCCTCTTTCTAGTGATACGAGAAGATGAGAGCAGTGCTCCCCCATATGATTTGGGATAGGATGGGTGTGTCCTTCTCCAACATCTTGTCCACTCGATCACTCAGGAGCAGTAATGGCAGAATGCGTACAGTTGTCATATCCCTACCCACTCGATCTCATCCATGACCGGTGACGGTGGTTGACTGGCATCAGGGTGACCATGTCATTGCATCATGTGCACGATTGCATAGATTACATTTGTTTGTGTTTGTTGCACTTATTTGAGCTTTGATTGTTCCATATAAATGACATGCACATACAGGAGGTATTTTATTTGCTTGTAGTTTGGTGACCATTTAGGTTCGGGGATTTACAACCATCATACCCACAGGTGATATTGATATGGATATATACCTATATGTAGTGCACCGATCATGTATTCTAATTATTTCATTAGGCAAAATACTAAGTAAAATTGAGATCACTGTTTCGTTGGCCTTTGATTGTGGTTGTTGCTCCTTATTTCAATATTTTGGCCGAAGCTTCTTCCCGTGCTTATCTCTTGGAACTTCAAATGGTTTTTCAAGCGCAATCATGTAGTTCCAATCCATGCCGAACCACGTCTTTGTTTGCATCCTCAAATAGTCGAAATCCTCGCGATCATAGGGAGGTGGAATGTTGATGTCATCACCCAACTTTTCTTCAATCGTCATGTCCTCTAGCATTTTGCTCTCTCGGCGGTTAGTCCGTAGATGAGTGAACCTTCGCTCTGATACCACTTGTTAGGATCTTACCGGTTGCTAGAGGGGAGTGAATAGTACTTTTTCGATCTTGTCTTCCTACAATGGTCAGTGCGCAAGCGGAATAACAAAACTAAAACCTAACACATAAGAAAGACACACCTATTTACGTGGTTCGGTAAGATTTACCTTATATATTGTGTACCCGCCTGTGTAATTTTGCTGCATTGCAACGAATTCAAGCAATAAAGGTGCCCTCTCCAAAATATCAATATACCACCGAAGAATTAAAATTCCTAATGCCTCGCGGTGCTGCGGATGCCTGGGGTACTTAGGCTTGGTCTGGGTGCTACGGACTCCCGACCAAGTAACCAAAACCCTAATGTCTCGCGTTGCTGCGGATGCCCGGGGTACTTAGGCTTGGTCAGGATGCTACGGACTCCCGACCAAGTAACCAAAACCCTAATGCTTCGCGGTGCTGCGGATGCCCAGGGTACTTAGGCTTGGTCTGGGTGTTCGGACTCCCGACCAAGTAATCAAACCCCTAATACCTCGCGGTGTTGCGGATGCCCGGGGTACTTAGGCTTGGTCTGAGTGCTACGGACTCCTGACCAAGTAACCAAAACTCTAATATCTCGCGGTGCTGCGGATGCCCGGGGTACTTAGGCTTGGTCTGGGTGTTACGGACTCCCGACCAAGTAACCAAAACCCTAATACCTCGCGGTGCTACGGATGCCCGGGGTACTTAGGCTTGGTCTGGGTGCTACGGACTCCCAATCAAGAATTAAAATTCTAATGCCTCGCTGTGCTGCGGATGCCCCGGGTACTTAGGCTTGGTCTAGGTGCTACGGACTCCCGACCAAGTAACCAAAATCCTAATGCCTCGCGGTGCTGCGGATGCCCGGGATACTTAGGCTTAGTCTGGGTGCTATGGACTCCCGACCAAGTAACTAAAACCTTAATACCTCGCGGTGCTACGGATGCCCGGGGTACTTAGGCTTGGTCTGGGTGCTAAGGACTCCCGACCAAGTAACCAAAACCCTAATACCTCGCGGTGCTGCGGATGCCCGGGGTACTTATGCTTGGTATGGGTGCTACAGACTCCCAACCAAGAATAAAAACTCTAATGCCTCGCGGTGCTGCGGATGCCCGGGGTACTTATGCTTGGTATAGGTGCTATGGATGTCTGACCAAGTAACCAAAGTCTTAATGTCTCGCGGTGCTGCGGATGCCCAGGGTACTTAGGCTTGGTCTGGGTGCTACGGACTCTCAACCAAGTAACCAAAACCCTAATGCCTCGCGGTGCTGTGGATGCCCGGGGTACTTAGGCTTGGTCTGGGTGCTATAGACTCCGGACCAAGTAACCAAAACCCTAATGCCTTGCGGAGCTGCAGATTCCCGAGGTACTTAGGCTTGGTCTGGTTGCTACGAACTCCCGACCAAGTAACCAAAACCCTAATACCTCGCGGTGTTGCAGATGCTCGGGGTACTTAGGCTTGGTTTGGGTGCTACGGACTCCCGACCAAGATTAAAAACCCTAATACCTCACAGTACTGCGGAACCCGGGGTATTTAGGCTTAGTCTGGGTGCTACAGACTCCCAACCAAGAATAAAATCCCTAATATCTAGTGGTGCTGCGGATGCCCGGGGTACTTAGGCTTGATCTGGGTGCTACGGACTCCCGATCAAGTAACTAAAACCCTAATACCTCGCGGTACTACGGATGCCCAAGGTACTTAGGCTTGATCGGGGGCTACGGGCTCCCGACCAAGGGGTCGAGACCCTGATGACTCATGGTGTTTAAGGTGCCCGAAATACTTAGGCGCTATGGAAAAAAACGTTAACACAATCTACAAAACAAAAGGAAGCAAGCGAGACATCAGAACATTCATACAGGCATGCACACACCAAAGGTAACAAATATTTTCCTTCATTTATATGGGAAGTATATTGATGCCAACATCCCAGAGAAATGCCAAGATATAATCAGAAGATACAGTAAAGGGAATCACTCCTCTACTCGGGCTTTTCGGCGCCTCAAAGACATTCCCGCAGAGTCGCTTGGCTTGCAACCGGCGAGCGGGGATTCACGCACATTATGGTCGAAATCCTTGGATCCTCGGCTGTAGTGGAGACTCTTCGGTACTTCATCCGCGTAACCATTAACAGAGGAGGACGCCTGAGGTAACACATGGGTGTAACATGTGGGGATCAGTGCCGTCGATAGAGGGGGGTGAGTATCAACTTGAGAAAAAAAACTTCGGAAAAAACTCGTCTTTCGATTCTCGTTCGTTCTAATCAGAGGGTTAGTAGCAGCGGAAAACAGAAAGAATGAAAAATAAAATGACTCAGAATGCACACGGATTTTTACTTAGTTCCCAGCCCCCAGGGTCAGTACGTCTAAAGCCTAAGCACGGGAAACGCCTGTCCACTAATGGTCTCCTTTCTGGACTTTCTGGAGGTGGAGAAACCCGTCTTACAGTGCACGTTTTACAATCAAAAGGATAAGGAAATTAATTGCATAAAAGTAAACGCAAACCAAAATAGAAAAGTCGAACGCCCGGCCGATTTGGAACTCTGAAGTGTCGTGCACTTCCTCCTGGAGCCTCCTTGGTCGCAAAGCTTCGTCTCTAGCACTTTTTCTTCGCACAGAACGCTTAGAATGTCGTTGTGATAGCTGTTCTGAGTTAAGGGGTCGAACCCCTTTATATAGCCATGTCTAGGGCTCCTGTGTTGCTATGGGGCGCCTCACAAGCCATGGTCAATACTCATCCTCGCGTTGAACTCGCAGCAGGTGATAAGGACCAGTCCAGGGCGCCTGAATGCTTCAGGCGCATGGCTTCCAGGGCGCTGGCTCATTGGGGGTGCCCTGGTTCAATGGGGGCGCCCAGGATGATGACTTCAGCTTCATTTGTGTTTGTTTGCCTGCCTTGCCTTGCCTTCAATTCTAGGTACCTGCAAACTGCACAAACACAAGGCAAACACATATATACTCTTAGCCTTACCGAATTGCTTCTGACTTCTGATTTCCCGCGAAACCCTAGGTTGAATCGACGCCTGTATTCCCTTCCCGGGGAACGCGTCTTTCACCTACTCCTCTTAGGAGAAGTTTTGCCAACCGACCCATCCGGTTGGATTTTTGCCCAGCTTCACTCACCAGGACTTTTGCCTAGCTTCACTCACCAGGTCTTCGTGCCCAGTCCACGACCAGGACTTATTGTCTAGCTTCACTCACCAGGACTTTTGCCCAGCTTCACTCACCAGGACTTTGTGCCCAGTCCACAACCTGGACTTATTGCCCAACCCTATGTCAGGACTTCGGTGCCCAGTCCTCGGCCAGGACTTATTGCCTAATTCCTCGAATCAGGAATTCGTGCCCAACCCTCGGTCAGGTCTTTGGTTCCCAGCCCGCGACCAGAACTTAGTGTCCAATCCATGATCAAGACTTAGTGCCCAATTCTTCGAACCATGACTTATTGCCTAGGTTAACTAGGACTTTTCCTCACTTTGTTACTGATTTCTTGACTTACCCTTCCCTTGTTAATGTATCACTAACTTAAGCATATTGTTAAATATTAAAGCACTATAGGAGGACATTACTGATGCATCTTGCACCAACATAACAATCCCATCTGAAGACTCCGACTACCTCTTCCTGCAAAGATGCATCCAAGGACGACTACAACATTAAAAAGGAAGAGGAGAGGAAGCAGTGGCTGCAACCCCTCCTCTCCGGGTGATGGTGCTGCACAATCCCGACAAATGCCATCCGATGCCCAAAACTCGGGGAAACGGGCAGTTCGGAAGGGGATGGTGTTTGAGGCAGACCGGGGATGAACCGACTGGGGAGGGGCAGAAGATGAACTATCAGGAGATGTCATCTCCGCTATGCTTCCCGACGGAGTACATGATGTCTCTTCTGGACTCCTCGGTTAATCCCGGAGTCCCACCTCCTCCAGGATCTTCAGCGAGACCCCGGACATCATCTCCGCTATGCTTCCTGGCAAATAGTGTGAAACATGAGGTTCCACCTCCGCTAGGCCATTCGGCAAGAAACACTACTACGTCCTGGAAACTACTAAGGGAGCAGTAACGGGTAATGGGACATTCGTGGAAGGACCTTGTCGCCATCAAAGAGCGTCATGCTCCTTTATAACGGAGGGACAGGTATCATGACGGTACCTCGAAAGCCATAGAGACCTTTCGGGAAAGACAAAACCGAAAAGGGATTTCCTAGGGACCCGGTGTAACCCCTACAATCCTAGGACCCCATATAACTACTAAGGGAGCAGTAATGGGTGCAAGGACCCATCGGGATACAGCTTCTTCACCACTACACTAGTCCGATCAGTCAGCCACACTTCCTTCAATCAGACTTGAAGGGAGAGACTTGTGATGGGGTTGAATAGCCCATGGCGGACACGTGAGATGAAGAAGCTACGTGGCAAAACGCGACTAGTCTGAGCGATTCTCTTTTCAGAGCTATCAGGGCTCCCTCGGGAAACATACCCTGGAAGATCAGATCCGAAAACCCCTCCCGGGAGCACCCTGGGAAGTCGGGTCCCGAGATCACCTCGGGGAAGTAGAGCGCCCACGATCGCCCAGGCCAAAAGACCCCGAGATCACCTCGGGGAAGCGGAGCCCAAGCTGCGTTCGACCTTAAGCAACGATCCCCCTTCCATCACGGATCTACGGATAAACATCCCTATTATCGCAGTCATCATGACCCATGAATGTTGCAACGGGTCGAAACACATAATGACGGTGTGGACCGTTTGAAAGGCTATCCAATTACCGTCAAAGGGGGGGGGACGGGGCATAGATCATGGGGATGCGCCAAAGCAGCCGCCCACAGGTATAAAAGTTTGTCCAACCCCTCCGGTAAGGGTCACGAACTCTCTACTACTTATATATTTTTCTGCCTTCTATTCGTCTCCATTGAGGCACTGACGAGCGTCGGAGTGGGTTTCGCCAGACAACCTCCGGCGTGTTCCCCTAACGCTCGTGTTGATCTCGCAGTGTGCATAGTTCTTCCCCTCCCGTCAGCATCCACGTAGGCTGAATCTCGGTGACTGGTCATCGATGTCGATTCCTTCCGGAACAATAATGATATTAAAAATTATAAAAAATATATATAATGGATTTATATAATTTATAAGTTAAAAAATTAATTTAATATGAAAATAAATAGGAAAGGATATAATTTAATATGAAAATAAATAGTAAAAGATATAATTTAATAAGAAAATAAACAATAAAGGATAAAATTAGAAAAAAATATTAAATTAAAATTTTTTAATTATTTTTATTTATCTATTCTGATTGGTCAAATTTTGATTATTTAATAATATCTAAAAAATAAATACACTAAAAGACAACACCAGGCACTATCACATGGTTACGAAGCAGCATTCAGTGTCCTACACCGACCGAATTCAATGCTTTGGGACAACTTAATCAATCGCCGAGTGCGTTTCCTGCTCCAGACAAAACCATTTGAATGCGTGCCAAATCATAAATAACTACAAGTAGATAAGTACAGTTTAGTACTCAGTTTGAGTCAATACGAAAACAAAAATCTTTCTCTGATCACACACCCAAAGAGTTTTTCGGGAATATATAACCTAATCTGTAATACTTTTCAGATATCTTTGGCTGTGATGTGCAGTCAATATTATCAAATAGTTGATGTTCAGTGCTGTCGACCTTCTTCACTTCTCCCTTGGATGATTTTTTCCCCCTCTAGTGTTTCAGTTGTCATGTCCTTGTCATTGGTTGACAGACATTGAGTGGGGGCATACTTGATCTGGTGATTGGGTTTTGGCAGTCTCTAATAATTTTGACAAGAAACACTGAATCAATTGCCTTCATGCCATATCACATACAGCACCCTTGGAACTGGTCCCTAGCTAGCTCTCCAAATAAAGCCAACTCTTCTTTGTTGCATTGCATGCTCCCCTAGCTCAATCTTCTGGACCAGAACATGCAGACTCGTCCCACTATTTGTTTATGAATCTCTCTCCATTACCTTCGGTACGTGGCTGTCGACAAAAGATGTTCTCCAGGAGTCGTGCACCTACCTCTTAATTAAACACTCGAGCGGTCCATTTCCCTTCACCCAAAGTTTGGTGAACTGCATCAGTTATATTTACCCAATCCCTTTCACTTGATGATAATTTTTCAACAACAAAGCCAATCAGTTAAAGGTTGCTAGCTGATATTATAATGGAAGTGTAGGAGACTGATGTTACGTAGCATGTACAGTGTGTTTATTGTGCACTTCTTTTGTTGAGCCTGTGCATGCCAAAAGTCCAAGCCCAAACACAAGAAATCGAAACCGATGAGGGAGGAGAGCTTTATCTGTCTGCTAACCGAGTCACTCATGATGAACTATATCAGTTATTAATTTAATTTATTTTCATTCTCAAGGAAGATAAAAGGAGACACGGAACTACGTTACAATTACATAGGTTCGTAACAGGACACCTACTTGGCCTTCCCTGCAGTCTTTTTGCTGTTAAATTGAGGCAAAAGAAAGGGATAAATAGTGGTAAAAAAAAGGAAAAAGAGAAATAAAATAAAATACGGGCACACGCAAATTAATACTATGGACAAGTAAAGTGAGTTGGGCATCGCCGGCGGAAAAAAGGGGCAGTGCCGATGTCAGCACCTCCAAGCTGACGTGGAGGAGAGCTCCCTGCCCCTCCAGCTCAGCACGAGGGTCTCGTCCCTCCTGCCCACGTGGTACCCGTCGACTGGGGCACGGCGCACAAGGCATTCGGCCTGGGTCTCAGCGATGTCGCTGAAGGAAATCGGCGTCCAGCCGGCGTCAGCGAACACCTCTCGCCAGGGGCCCGGCCGCCAGTTCCACTCGCTCACCACGCTCGACACGCGTGGGCGGATGACTGCCTGGTCCACCTGCCGCAGCGTCTCCTCCCTGGCGCCCGTCGCCGCCGCCGCGGCTTCCACGGACTCCAGCACCGCCGCGAAGTGCTCCACCCCGGCCGCCACCGTCCTCCGCAGCGACGGGGAGGGAAGAGTGCCGAGGCAGCCCTCCGGGTCGACGAAGACTACCACCCGCGGGGACATACGCCGCACGAATCGGATGAGAGAGGCGGAGGAATCAGCCGAGGCGCCGGTGCCAAAACCGAGCAGGCGGAAGATAGTGGGCGTGAGGACGACGGCGGTTGGCTCCCCGGTTCCGGCAAGACGAACGCCGCTGAGGGCAAGTGTGCCCAGGCCTCCGACTCGGACGAAGCTGACCGAGAGGTTGATGTCGAGGCCGCGGGCGAAGTCTCGGAGGTTATCTGATGCCAAAGTCGTCTCGCCGGATTCCTCCGCGACGACGGCAGTGATGCGAACAGCCGGCGGGGAGGAACGAGAGGTTCGACGAGCGGCGAGCTCCTGCGCGAAGGACGACCATTGTCCGCCCAGGCCGAGGTCAAAGTCGACGAGATGGATGGAGCGAGCGCCGCAGTCGAGCGCCTCGATGAGGATCTGCGTGGCCGTGAAGGTGGCGAAGTGTGGAACAGGGGAGAGGTCGGTGAAGGCCTTGTGCGCAGCTATATAACGGACCAGCTCGGCGGCGGAGAGCGGGGGTTCAGCAGTGGAAGGGCGGAGCAGGGCGAGAAGCGCCTCCTTGAAGAGTAAGACGGCTCTCTGAAGCGAGGAGACGCCTGCAGAGGGCAGATTGTGATTGAGCCGCGACAATATCACGTGTGCCGTGGCGAAATCGTTCGTTTCCAGACAATGAGCGGCGCTGATGAGGGAATCTAACTGGGAGCGGTCGAAGCCTGGGGCGGGCGTTGGGATCGCAGGATCGGCGGAGGCGAAGGGATCGAAGGAGAGGTCGAAAGGGGAGTCGAGGAAGTGGGCGCCGGCGTCATCCGGCAAAGGGGAAAGCTCGTATTTTTCATGAAGAAACCAGGAGGCAGTGTCCCAGTCGTCGGAGGGGAGGTGCGGATGATGGGAATCGCCGCCACCGACGACGCCAGAAGCCCAGGGAAGGAAGGGCAAGTCTCCTGGAGCAGCGGCAGGGGCGGCCGTAGGAGCGGTTGCGGGGCTGGAGGTAAGGTGGGGGTCGAGGACGGAGATAGGCTCGTAGAAGAGGGAAGCGGGGAAGGGGTGGTTGCTGTTGTTGGAAACGGCGTTGGCGGCGGACTCGATCAGGGGCTTGGAAGGCAGAGCGAATTGTTGAAGATTAGGCGGCGGCGGCGGCTGCTGCTGATGCTGGGGGGAGTCAGTGAGGGCCTTGTGATGCTTCATCACAGAGTTATACTAGCAGAGAAAAGAAAGAGGGAAGAAGAGGAGAAAGAATGTCTCTCAGCCCCCCTCTCTCTCTCTCTCTCCTCTTTGGCTCTGCTAGCTATCCTCGATTCCTTCTTGGAGTTCGGGAAAGAGGGAAGTGAGGAGCTTTAGGGCGACGCCAATCAATTGGGAGATATAATAAGCAACCGGCATGTGGTGAGCACCATGCATTCCATCAAAGGTAGATAGATCATGGATGGGGCAGGGCGGACTCGACCGGTGGGGGTGGGCACGCAGGCAGGCAGGACGCGAGTCAGAAAGAGGCTGCCTTTTTTTTTCATCCGGCCAAGAGGCGTCGCGGCGAAGCCTCTGCTGCTTCCGTGAAACTTTGTGTCGTCGGGCAAAAGCACAGGCTCGGCCTCGGGATCTGCACAAAGCTGCTTCCGCCAGTGGTCCGTGGTTGTTGTCCTGTCTTTAATTCTTCTCCCATCTTTTAGATTTGGACGGCTCGGTGTGATTTCATGTGTCTGTGGTTGTATTTGCTTCTGGTGACTTTACTTTGAAACCTCAAAGCAAATCTTGACTTATTGACTCAACTTGGCACTTAGACACGTTGTGCACAGAGGAGGAATAAAGGAGGTCAAGACCGAGCATGACAAAAGGTCGTAAATTTATTGCAGTTGTACTGCTACACTAACGAGGGAGGTTCCTGAATTGGCAGTTAATAGATCATGATCAATCCGGGTCCACGTCTTAATTGTTACTAGACCGGCGGAAGGGTACAAGATATTTCATTATCACTCCCTGTGGAAGTGTTACTTCTTCTACATATTAAGGTTGTATGTTTCTATATATGTTTATATGAACCATAAAAATGAATTACTTTTACGAAGTTTGCTACAAAGCTAACAAAATAAAATTTAATTTGTCGCATAGCCATCTGAAATTATTTAAAAAGCATTCATTCCATTTTGCCAGGGCCCTATATGATTATATTTTAGACAAATTAAAACAATTAAAATCCTGAAATTAATCAAATGGAAACAAAGGAAAACAAATTAACTACTGACTCTTAATCATTCCATTTTGCCAGAACCCTATACTATTTATATTATTCACAGAATAACAAACTTCTCGTTCAGGAACACTATAATTAATACCTCAGCATTTCCTTTCTTCATAAGAATTAATAATGGTAGAGGATGTTCCTTAGTGATCCTTTGGAAACTACAGATTTGGAGGTACCAAAAGTTAGGGATCCTTAAAAGACATACAGTATGCGTTAAAGGTAGCTAGCTAGGGTGCATTAGGCAGCCACATGCATGCACAGTGTCACAATATACAGCATGTAATATATATATATATATATATATATATGTGAATCAATGTTGAATTCAAATCAAATTAATCAACCTACCTCTATATCGATCCAATGCACGGAATCAATTGCCTTTTAATCTATCAGCACGCAAAAGCACTCTGCTCCCTTTCTTTTTGGCTGAGTGGGCGATGATGGCCACCTTTCTGTGTAAGACTTTGGAGATTAGAATCTAATTACATTGCTTTTGTCAACCAGAAGCCTTCCCCCGCACACCGCGTAGCGAGGCCCAAATTATTAAAGCTGAACCAAGATATACTTTGATCATACTGATGTCGATCGATGGCCAGGGAGCTAAGTAAAGCAGACATGATCATGAGAATATTTGTGCATCAGAGACACATGCTGTTTCCCATATGAATAATACGGTCGATCGATCTCTAAGCTATATTTATATATATACACACAACCGTCTCACGAATTTGAAGTTGGCTACCTGCTAGCTAGTGGAGTTCAATGTCATAAAAAGTCGCTTTGTTTTTGTAACCTTGAAGCTTTCAATTTGCACGACTCGATCGGGTGCCCACTGCCCTGTCTTCATCTTCGCCACTGGGCATCTGGGATTCACTAGCTCGATCGATAATAGCTATATAAAATGTGGCGGGTAGGCCTTCCGCTGCATGCATGCGCATACAAATTAAGGTTTCGAGAACAGCCGGGCCGCCGGGCGTCGTTGATGATCGATGAGGCGTGGGGCCTGCAGACAGGGGAATTTATTCAATAGATAAATCATGAATAATGATCAGTATTCAGGGACGACAGGTACGCGGCTCGCATAGCTGCCTCATAATTTGGAGAGGTAGGCGGAGAACTAGCCGCGCGTAGGGGTCAGCGTGGTCTCCACGCGCGGTGACACGCACTCCATCGATATCGCGATGCGCTTGATGCGTGTTCATGCACCCAATCCATAAACATGGCCATGGCCACGGCCATAGCCGGCAGGAGGCCCACCGTGAAAGGCAGCGCGACAAGGCAGCGAGGGGCAGCGGGGTCCCATCGATTATTCCGCGCGCGACCGGTCGAGGATGATGCGGGTACGTCCTCGTGCTCGTCTATCGAAATTGATTGACCTCGCCCTGCGACCATTGTCGCGCTAATTTAATAATTAAGTGGATAATCGAATGTTTAATTTACTGAAAAAGCTAGGTGCGTTATTGGAATATTATACCTTTGAAATTATGGTGCAGCGGTAGAATGATTAGTCATTATTTTAGATATTCACGGTTCGATCTTTAGCTACCGTGTATTTTGCAGAAATTTTTCCTCCAAATAGGGCTCGAACCCTTGGACGATGGACTTCTAGACCATCCACCGTGAGCGCTTTTCGATTTATCCTGATGACCGGTGGAAAATTTATGTGGGATCGAATTAGTCATCTAAGATTCATCTGCTATTTTGTCCAACATTTTTATTATTGGAATATTGATGGGATTTTAATTTGAAATGCATATCTAGTGAAATAGCTAGCTAGGTCTCTAAATCATATTAAGGGAGTGTTTGGGAGAACTTCTGCTTCTTGAAAAGTGATTCTTGTAGAGATTATCTTGAAGTCAGTGAGAAGCTAAAGTATGGAGTATTTGGAAATAGAAGCTAAAAGCTGATACAAGGTAAAGTTTAAGTGTTTGGTGAATAATTACTTCCAAGCTTAATTTTTAGTTAAATGACAGCAATATCCTTAAACTATATAAATTATTATTTTTAATTATCTAAATATAATTTTGATACACCATCAATAATGTTTTATATATTTATTATTATATTTTAAATATTATACCAAAATTAATTTTTTTTAATAATATATATGTTTAAAAATATATAATTAATAAAAATATAAATATAAAAAAATGACAAATTTATATAAATTTATAAAAAAAATTATGAATATATAAATTATATGAAAATATAAAATTTTATTTAAAACTATGGTGGCAATTATGTAAAATGATAAATTATTAAGGGTATAAATGTCTACTTTTAATTCTAGACCATAAGTAAAAAAGCAAAAGCAGAAAAAGCATCAAATTCTTGCTTCCAGCTTTTGGCTAAAAGTTATAGAAGTTAAAACAGAATCTGATATTCACAAACACTCAAAAGTGCTTCTATGTAGCTAGAATCTAAAAAGCAGCTAGCAGAAGCTCTCCCAAACACTCCCTTAATTGCACATAATTAAGCATATTTTTACTACTAATTACTAATTAGAGCTCACCATCGTCTATTCTTGCCCCGTCTAGCCGAATCAGCCCCCGCGGGCATAGCTGGAATGGTTAATGCATGGAAGATTTTCACTTGAGCTCGTGGATTCGAACTACTGCGGCTATCAAGGCATAATTTCTTGGACGCCGTGTAAACTCTTCCCACCATGCATTAGTCTCTCCAGTCATTGTAATTTATCTCCTCCGTGTTAGTCCTAGGACGGACTAACGAGGGCACTCGGGACGAGCGAATCATCTTTTTTGTCACCTAACTAGCTGAATCAACGAGATCATTTCGTCAATCTCCATTCGAGGTGTAGCGACTAGCTAAGTTATTATACTTCTTCAAATAGTTTCATATACATGGGTTTATATCTCGGCAGGGTCGTCTTTAGGCATAGGCCATTGTTTCGGAAAGAGTCGACGTCGATGGTCAGTCACCGAGTTCCCGCCTACGTGGATGCTGATGGGAAGGGAAGAACTCCACGCCCTGCGAGATCAACACGAGCGTTAGGGGAACACGCCGGAGGTTGTCCGACGGAGCCCACTCCGACGCTCAAGTCAGTGCCTCGATGGAGAAAAATAGAAGGCAGGGAAAATGTGTATGAGTTGTAGAGAGTACATAACCCCCTTACCAGAGGGGTTGGACTATCTTTTATACCTATGACGGTTGTCTGGACGCGTCCCCATGATCTATGCCACGTCCCCCCCTTCAGCGGTTACTGGATAGCTTTTGAAACGGTCTACGCCGTCATTACGTGCTTCGACCCTTTGCGACATTGAAGGGTTATGATGACTCCGCGTCAGCAGGAATGCTTATCCATAGATCCGAGAAAAGGGGAGGGATCGTTACTTGAGGTCGAATATTACTTGGGCTCCGCTTCCCCAAGGTGATCTCGGGGTCTTCTGGCCCGGGCGATCGCGGGCGCTATAATTCCCCCTAGGTAGTCTTAGGACTCGACTTCCCGGGAGGGGTTTCTGGTCTAACCTTCCAGGGCGTGTCACCCGAGGGGGGCCCTGGAGGCTTTTCTACGCGAGAATGTACCGAGAGCTCTGAAAGAGGAGTCGCTCAGACTCGTCTCGTTTTGCCACACAACTTCTTCACTTCACGTGCCCGCCACGGGTTATTCAAACCCGTCATCCATTAAGGCCTATGCTTAGGGCCTTAATTTTTATCGGGGTCCATTATTTTAATATATTAAATATATTTTTATTATATATTTTAAGGGAATGAAAAATAATAGGGCCTTAATAAAAAATTTACATATCTCATTTTTTAGTTAAAACTATAGATTTTATAAAAATTTTATTAAGGTTCCAATTGATAGAGTCATAAGGGGCTCTCTTTTTAATATTTTACATTTAATTTTTATTATGTATGTTTATAAGACCTAATGTATTCCTCTTCAATATATTTTAACGCTAACCTTCTCTCGTTACATTTATTTTTTTGTTAATGACGCATTCTCTTCTGATTGGTAAAAACATGAATTAGAATTTTTTTTATCTATGCAATGCAAAATAAAAATATTAGTCTTTTTTCGAGTTCCCCCTATTCCCTTGACTAACTCCCCTCTTTGTACTTCTCTCGCTCGCATTGGGAAAGAGAAATTGCACCTAACGCTATTATATTGATCCGGTTGGTGCTACTATGCTCCTTACTTGATTAAGTTCAAATATTGAGGGATTCATCAATATTGTGTTCGATCGAAATAAAGGATTTTATTATTTTTGAGCAATAGTGAGTTTGATATTTTTGTCATTTAGTTTCCTTGATAAACATTATGTTTAGCTTTTATTTATATGTATTTATAGATATAATTTTTTTGATTTTCCTTTTGTTTCTATTCTATCATTTACAACTATTTTGGTTAAGGCGATGAAAAATATGATTTATTTTTTTCTTTTGTTATGTGCCTAAAATGACATATTTAGTTCTTAATAAATGATAATGACTGGTTTGATCTCGTTACGATCATCGTTTTCTAAAGATTATATTAAATTTTATCATTTTGTATATGTATTATTTATTTATTTATTTATTGTGATTTACGATGATGATGAGTTGATAATGGAAACATGATTTTTTCTATTATTGTCTCATTTTATTTATTCATTTTTTGTAAGGGTTGTTATCTTCATCTTTCATTTGAGTAATTAGATTTTTTTTTATCTTTCTTAGTTTTTAAACAATTCTAAATACATTTATTTTTGACCAAGTCGGTTGTTAGTTGTAAGTCTGAATGAAAAAAGACTTAAGTCTGAATAAAAAAGGATGAGTAGAATTTTTTTTAAACAAATATTAAAGTCCTAATTTTTTTGTTCGCCTAGGGCCTTAAATAGGCTTGAGCAGACCTTGAATCTCTAAAATAATGGTGTAATTGTTAGGTCCTTTAACAGATAATTAAGGGATTTAAGATTCAAATTTCAGTTGCAGCATACTGTAGGGTATTTTCCCTCAAGTGAAAAGGGGACCTAAAATAATGTTGGTAATTTGGATGAGCCTCCATGAGTGTTTCCCGATTTATTTAAGTGCACAGGATATGTGGCATAAACAAAAAAATCCATGCACGTATAGTTCAAATATTTTTTCGGTTAGAAAATTATTTTGTGCTTAATACTATAACTCAATTCTCAAATCCTAAAGGAAAATTTTTATTTGCATAATCAAAAGCTTAAAAAAATAGGAAGCTTAATGTTCCGGAAGGAGTCGACGATGATGGCTAGTCACCGAGGTTCTGCCCACGTTGAAGCTGACAGGAGGGGAGGAACTCTGCGCCCTGCGAGATCAACACGAGCATTAGGAGAACACGCCGGAGGTTGTTCGGCGGAGCCCACTCCGACGCTCAAGTCAGTACCTCGATGGAAAAAGGTGTAAGACAGAAAAGAGAGTGTGAGTTGTAGAGAATGCTCAACCCTTTTACCAGAGGGGTTGGGGTACCTTTTATACTGACCTCCTCTACTTTGATACGCCCCCACGATTTATGTCACGTCCTCCCCCTCTTTCGGCGGTTACTGGATAGCCTTTGAAACGGTCTACGCCGTCATTATATTTCGACCCGTTATGACATTTAAGGGTTATGATAATTTCGTGCCAGCGAGAATGCTTATTCATAAATCCGGGAGGGAGGGGGAGAACCGTTATTTGACATTGAAGGTAGCTTAGGCTCCGCTTCCCCGAGGTGGTCTCGAGGTCTTCTGGCCCGGGTGATCGCGGGTGTTATGGCTCCCAAGGTGGACTCGGGACCCCACCTCCCGGGGTGATCCCGGGAAGGATCTTCTGGTTGACTCCCCAGGACTTGTCTCCCGGGGGGCCCTAGAGGCTCCCCTTTTCGAGAGTGTCTCAAGAGCTCTGAAAAAGGAGTCACTAAGACCTGTTGCATTTTGCCACAAAGCTTCTTCATCCCACGTGCCTGCCACGGGCTATTCAACCCTATCATAAGTCCCTCCCTTCAAGTCTGATCGAAGAAAATGTGGCTGACTGATCGGACTAGTGTGGTGATGAAGAAGTTGAGCTCCTACGGGTCCTCGCACCCGTTACTGTTCCTTAGTAGTTGCTAGGGACCCTTAGGGGGTTGTGCCAAGCCCCTAGGAAATTTCCCCTTAGTTTTACCCTTCCCGGAGGACTTTTGTGGCTTTCGAGGTACCGTAATGATACCTGCCCCTCTGTTATAAAGGAGCATGGCGCTCTTTGATGGCGACAAGGTACTTCCGCGAATGCACTATCTCCACGTGCTTCAACGACCATCTCCTCGACTTCTTACTGACGTGCGCCGCTATAGCTGGCAAGCGTCAGGCAACGACTTCTGGGGCAACACTGATGCGGCGGTTTCTTACTTTCCACGTGATGCTTTCCTATTGTGTTTATGCAGGCGGCTTCCTGGGTATAAGAAGGGAAAGCGAGGATGTTCGGCCACCTTCTGACTTCGTGCTGGGTGCACCTCATCTTCTTCTTCTTCTCTAAGGACTCTTTTGCACGTAAGTAGTTTGTCTCTTCCCTGTCTCTCCACTTAAGGACCATGGAAAGCTATTGGGCGGAATGGTACGAGTCTATCTCTTCGAGAGTGAGACCGGAGGCTCTGCAGGCAACCATCGAGGCCTACGGCATCCCAGCTGAGATGGCGGTGGTTGTCCCCGGGGTAGACCAGACGCCAGTAGAGCCTCCCGCAGGCTTGTCAACCTTCTTCCTGGGGCAAGTGGAGTCAGGACTCCGTTTCCCCATCTCCCTTCTTCATGAATATAGCCTCCTACTTTGATATCCCCCTTCACCAGATGGCTCCTAATGCCTTCGCTCATATGGGAGGGACATATATTATCTTCAAACTTTTTGACCTCCCCCTGACCCCTAATCTTTTTCATTTTTTCTTTGTTCCGATCGGTTCCAGAGGGGTCTTTAGTTTTTCAGCACGTCCGGGTCATAGGTTTTTAGGAGGGTTTCCTTCTTCGCACAAAGGGTGGAAGGAGAAGTTCTTCTTCATCCGCCTGCTCGCGTTGCTCTTTAGTTCTCTTCGCTAGATAGAGGCCCTCCCGACTCCTCTTGCTTTAGGGGAGTTTCTCCAGAGTCTTGCGTACCAGCATGCTAGGAATATACTCTCTGGGATGACGTTCAGTGGCCCGGGTTGGTGCAGAGTGAGGAGCTTATTTTTCAGGCGGGCCTTAGCCCCAAAGTGACCCGAATCAGCCCCAACCTCTGTATGTTTGCCTTTTTCATCAATGCCTGTTAATTCTAACTGATGTTTCCTCGTTTGTCAATTGCAGAGGAAGTCATGTTCGCCAAGGTGATAGGCCGACTTATCAAGTGGGAAGAGGCCAACAAGTGTTGGGCCTTGGATGACTAGAGAGGGGGGTGAATATAGCCAGACACAAATTCTTTCAGCTTTTAGGGATTTCTGCACTTCAAGGTTAGACAGCGGAAGCAAACAACATAAAATAGAATATTGCAGAAATTAAACCCTAAGCTAGGCACAAACAAGAACACTAACAAGAGGATATACAAGGTTCGGGGATAACTTGCCCCTACTCCTTGGTGTGCCCGTAAGGTGGGCGATCCCTTGATCGTCGGCAGATCAAGCCTCGGAAAATTCTGATAGAATGGAACCTCCTTCTCGGTGGAGTGATCTCTCCACAGCGTTTCAATCAAGATGAAGATATTAAGTACAATGAAACACAAAGGGAGCTTACAGAACACTTAGGACAGTAAGAACACAAGTGAACTCCTCACCGAGCTCCACTCAGCACAGATCACACGCAAGAACTCCCTCTTCGTGTCTTCTTGCTGATGGACTCGCCGAGCTCCTTGTTTCTTCTTCCAAGCGCTCAAGTATGCAATGTCTCAACAGGTTGCTTCAAGGATCAGAATCTGTGTAGTGGCAACCTCACTTCTCAGTTGTAGCTAAAACAAGAAGATATCGCACGCAGAGACCTCTTCTCTTCTCTTCATCGCCAGCCACTTAACCTGCTGCTGCTGTCGCCAGACGCTCCTCTGCAGCTCCCAGCTGCTCATCTGCATAACCCAGCTACCTGACCTCTCCTGGACTCCCTGACCTCTCCTCAGCTGAGCCCCAGTCGAGCCCCAGGTTAGCTTCCAGCAGCGCCAACATCCGTTGAGACCTGAGAAACGAAAGCATCTAAACCTTCTCGATGGAAAGTCTCCCTTTGACCCTCCTTGAGTGTTTGAATCCATCCCTATCACCTGCACACTCAATCATACACTTAGCACAGCATATCACAAGGAAATCACAGTGTATCAGAGAAAGCGCAGAGAAAACAGATGTGATCAGAGTGTCTGACATGCATTTCAAATTCAAGTTTAGCTTCTGATCGGTCACCAGACCGATCAGGATAGGCTCAGTCCGATCAGGCTCCAGCATGATCAGTCCACGGCGAGAAACTGGAAATAGTGAGCTCCTTGTGATCGATCACCCTGACCGATCCAGGACCAGCTGGGTTTCCTCCAGCTTCTTTCTGCCACACCCCTGATCGGTCACCAGACCGATCAGGTTGTGGTCTGATCGGTCTGGGGACCGATTAGGACACTTCCTGACCGATCAGGCTCTAGCCTGATCGGTTATAGTGAGAAGCCCGCGACGTTTGATCGTTCACCAGAATGATCTGAATAGTATCCCTGATCGGTCACCAGACCGATCAGGAGCCGAGCAGTAAGGTTTCCAAAGTCATTGCATGCTCCCTGATCGGTCACCAGACCGATCAGTCATAGCTGGATCGGTCACCAGACCGATCCACAAGGGAACTCCGTGCCAACTTCCCTGATCGGTCACCAGACCGATCCAGGCAAGGTCAATGCCACTCTAAGTCAAGAGAACAAGCCTCCAGCCTTCTCTGACTCGTGCTCAGTCCCCCGGACCAAGACTCCATGCCCAATTTCGCTCACCGGGACTTCAACCTAACCCTCCAAGCTAGGACCTGGCTTCACTTACCAGGATTTCAACCACCTATCTTCCCAAGCTAGGACCTGGACCTCCAAGCCAGGGTTTCATCAACCTAGCCCTCCAAGCTAGGACTTGGCCCTCCAAGCCAGGGTTTCATCAACCTAGCCTTCCAAGCTAGGACCTGGCCCTCCAAGCCAGGGCTTTTTCACACCTAGCCCTCCAAGCTAGGACTTTTTCCCACCTAATCCTCCAAGTTAGGACTTTTCACACCTAGCACTCCAAGCTATGACTTTTTCACACCTAACCCTGCAAGTTAGGACTTTTCAGACCTAGCCCTCCAAGCTAGGACTTTTTCACACCTAACCCTCCAAGTTAGAACTTTTCACACCTAGCCCTCTAAGCTAGGACTTTTTCCATGCCAGCGTGTGATCTCCCGATCCACCTGGACTTAATCCGAATTCAACCAAACTTGAATCAAACATAAATCGGTGTCAAACACCAAAATAACAATCAGGGTCAGACTGCATCAACAACAAGCAGGCGCTAAATCCTCCCCCGACCGTTCCCGATGCACCCCCTGTCCCTGCCGAGTCCTCGGAGGGGACCGTTGACTCGCCCCATGGGCCTACCTCGCCCGAGAGGGTAGAGGTCACTGTTACATCTCTGCCGGTGGCGAGCCGAGGGCCCTCTGATCAACGGGTTAATCCGGTAGCAGATCTTCCTTTTGGAGGTGGCTCTCCCCCATGGCTGTTCATCCAAAGGGGGCCAGTGAGGGGTCTTCCTCTCCCACTGCCCCTTCAACACTCTGGTTCGTTGGTTGGCAGAAGAGGCGACTTCCAAAAGGCTTGGGCCCTAGATGGAAAAAGATGCACTCCTATTAGTAGGAGCCCTAGAGCCAATTATGTGATAATTGATTAGGGACATTTTGTATCATATTCTATTATTAATAAAGGCATGTTTGGTTATTATACTTACTTTGTATTCTGTGCCGAATAACTAAGTATAATAATGTCCTTGTGTAGTAGGCTCTTATCTACATTATATCGATTGGTTGAATCGATAGTGAGATAATGTAGAGAACACTACACTAAATAATTCCTAGTCGAGCATTAATGTTTAGGAGCAATATTAATGCATGGAGACTAGTATGTAGGTCAACTGATGACTTGAGCTCACAAGTCATGGATATGTGATATCAAGTTGACATATGGGTATACATTGGAGAATGTGTACTGAATGACCCGCCATGAGAATGTTTCATAGATTGTCATATGAGTGTCATAGACTTTCTCATGTGATTATTGGTATGAATAGTCCTTAGACCTGAAGTCACTATGGTTCCCTACATAAGGAGTTATGTACTTTGGTTTCGTCAAACGTCACTCGTAACAGGGTGGACTATAAAGGCGATCACTGGGTATGTAATGAATTATGCGAAGGGATGTGAGTGATGTAGATGGGATCTATCCCTCCCATATGATGGGAGTGATATCTGTGGGCCCCTTGATCGAGTAGGACTGCTAAAACGCATGACCATGCTCAAATGAGTCAATATGAGATATTGAGCTCATTTGTTTAAGTGAGTCTACTCGGGGATCAAGAAACACAAGATTGACTGAGGATGACACGGTCTATGCCTCATTGGTCAATCTAGATATCAAGGATAGAAGGACAAGGTCATACACTATCATAGTCACGGAGGTTTAGTCGGATCTCGACTTTTCTTGTTACTTGGGTAGCAATGATGCATTGTTAGATGCCGCTCATTGTTTATGTGTCTAAAGTGTTTAGGCGCATTGCCAACATCACGAGAACCTATTGGGTCACACACAAAGGACACAGTGCTTTGGGAAATCTGATCGGCAGACCTGAACCCGAGTTGGGAACTCGGGAGGTCAGTTCGGGAGCCCGAATAGGGAACTCGGGAGTCCGAGCCCGAGTTGATAACTCGGGAGTCCGAGCCCGAGTTGATAACTCGGGAGTCCGAGCCCAAGTTGATAACTCAGGAGTCCGAGCCCGAGTTGGGAACTCGGGGAGTCGGAGCCCGAGTTGGGGAACTCGGGGAGTCCGAGCCCAAGTTGGGAACTCGGGAGATCTGAGCTCGAGTTGGGAACTCGGGAGCGCAGGTCGGGAGCTCGACACTCGGCAGACTGAGTCGGGAGCTCGGTACTCGGCAGACTGAGCTGGGAGCTCGGCAGACTGAGTCGGGAGCTCGGCACTCGGCGGACTGGGCTGGGAGCTCGACAGACTGGGTCGGCACTCGACAGTCGGGGCTCGACACTCGGCAGTCGGGGCTCGACACTCGGGAGACTTGGTCGGGAGACCGAGTCGGAAGCCCGAGAGGCCCGGTCGGATTTGCATGCAGGAAAGAGAAATAGTCTCTCTTCATTGGATGAAGAGAAGATGAAGAGTCACATGGAAAAATGTGCTCTTTATTGACTTTAATGAAGGGAAGGCAAAGAGACAAATGACTCTTGGTATTCATGGGATGAATATAAAAGGGGTCAAGTCATTTTGAATGAACAACTAAGTGTTTTTCCTTCTTCCCTTCTTCTCTTCTTCCTCTCCTCCCTCTTGGCCGAAACCTTATTGTAAGGTTTTTGGTGTTTTCGAGCTACCTCAAGTTGCTAGCACAACTAAGGTAGTTCTCCCGAAGTTGAGAGATTGTGTCCATGTGAATACCAATAGAGGCACAGCCGTTTGAACGTGCAAGAGATCCGGCACATCTTGGATGAGCGGGATAAACGAAGGGCACGCTTCAAAAGTATAAACAGTAGATAAATCTATTAGATAGATAGCTTTGTTCGAGTTTTCTTTCGCATGGATCGCTCGTGGGTTCTTGTTTCCGCTGTGTTTTTATTGTTTTGTGCCGGGAGAACCCAACAACTCCGAGGGTCCCGACCTTCTTCCCTTAGTGTTTGAGGAGACTGTTTCTCCTTCTGAGGGGGGAGGATTTGTTCTCGCATCTTCTCCTATCCCTTCGGCCGCAACTCCGGAGACGATCGTCACAGCACCCAGCTTTCCCTCCACCAACCTGCCCGAGGCTGCGAAGGGTAAGGAGGCATTGCGTGCCCAATACCGGATGAAACTTGGTCGCCTAAAAAAGAGGTTGGATACAACATTGGAGGCTTCCATGCAATCCTCCCCCCTCCCCCCCCCCCCCCCCCCCCCATGAGATTGAAGGACGTTCCGATCAAGGGTGCCTTGTCCGGGAGGGGGGGGGGGGGGGCTTCCAGCTTGGAAGAGGACGATTCTGGCCCCTCCAGCCTGCCACTTGAAGCTCCTGTTGTTCAACGACTTCCTCTTCGTCGGAGCTCACTGTCGTCCGAGGGACGGGATTGTTGGGACCGGGTGCATGTTGACATGGATGCGGGTTCGTAATTTTAAAATTAATTACGTGCAGCGGAAGGTTTAGCATAAATAATTTCTCAAATTATTTAACCACACATCTAAGCATGCAACCTTATATTGTGTAGACATGATCATATATTTAAAATTTTGCAGAAACGTAAACTAATTTACTTGTTACCTCGCGTAACTCGAAGGAAGGGACGAGATCTAACCGTAAGCGTCCCTTGGAAGCTCCGCCTCTATTCGCGTCCACGCCGAGTATCTTCCGGATGACTTCGCAAAGCCACGAGTTTCGTGTTCTCGAGAACTACTAGATTCTCCGAGAACGCGACAAGAAAAACCAAGAGAGAAGGAATCACATCGGAAAAACTCACCACCAAGGTTGGCCGGAATCACAATTCCGGCGAGAAGGAGGAAGATGACTTGCACCCAATCCCAAGGTGATGATGGCCGAAGAGGAAGATCGTCCCAACGGAAGAACTTCGTCACCTCGGTGCTTCTCCTTGGGCTCACGGCAAGAAGAAGGGAGGAGAGGCTTGTGGCCGGCCAAGAGGAAGAAGGGAGGAGAGGGAGAGAGCCCAAGCAAGAAAACTTGGATTGATCTCCAAGCCTTGCCTTGGGTCCTTTATATAGTGGCCTCTCAACCGTCAAGTCTCTTTTTTTCTTATGGAATAAATTTTCATAAGAAATTTATCATATCAATTTTTTATGACTTATTCCATTATGCCAAGTTTTATCATATTTTAATTTATGATAAAAATCAACCAAGTCTCTTTTTTCTTATGGAAAGAAATTTCTGATCATGGTAAATTAATCTATGATTGATTTTATAAAATAAATAAACCAATCCATGGTTCATTTTAATTTCCATGAAAAATAAATTTCTTTATATAAATTTCTTTATCATGGTAGATCAATCCATGATTGATTTTATAAAATAAAATAAACCAATCCATGGTTTATTTTAATTTCCATGAAAAATAAACCAAACCTTGGTTTAAAAATTTATATCATCCATAATTTTATAAAACAAACCACACTTGGTTTATTTTATAAATTGAACCGAAACTTGGTTCTCTCCCTTTGTTGTAGCCGGCCAAGCAAAGTGGGTGGGGACCCTCTTTGGCCGGCCTATCGAAGCCACGCCCCAATGAATTAAACTCATTTAATTCATCTATTAAGTCTTCAAAAAACTTAGCCATTTTACGCTTCCGATGCGTCTCTGAAAAATTCAGATTCGACTTATCGTTTGGCTCAACCAAACCTAATATCTCTTGATTGGAAAATCCAATTTTCAACTCGTTTTAAATCCCTTGGATTACTCGTAGTGCGTGTGACTAAATAGGCTTTCGATTTATGTTGGTCGTCTATAATTAACCAATTATAGAACGATCATGAGTGACACCTAGTAGTACATCATGAACCCCAATTAATCGAAAGATCAACGGTTGACCTTTGAAACAATTCTGAAACCCTTCAGCAGCTATAATGAATCGTGCCCCATTCCCTTTACCATTTTATACCCACTTGGTTCAGGACATGGTATATGTGTGTCAGTCCCCACTAGGCTGACTACGTCACACCTAGCCCAAGTAACGTCATTTTCTCGTCCTACGGATTCTAATTACTCTCATGTATTTAAGAGATTCATACTCTGAACATGTCATGCTCTAGCCAGAGGCTTCGAGTAACAATCCGACGATAGGCCTCGGGTATACATCTCCTCGCAAGGAGTGGTGAATCCTTTGTAGGCTGTTCAAACATCTTCGGGCACTTCGGCTTATACCCAATCATCCTGGGTCCACACCTCCATGGAGATGCTTGCTTAAGATGCCAAAGTATAAGTCTCCATAACCAAGATGACTTGAACACCGCAAGTCAAAGGAACATCGCACTTAAGCTGCAGTAAGAACTTCACTGACATATCTATATGTAGATCACCATATGAAGTTTTACAGCTAGTCACTCCAATGAACTAGTTCCCTTAACTAGCATTCATGTTTATCTCCGGACATCTCAATGTCACCAGCCAGTGAGAATCAGCTGATTAGGGAATAACCCATGCTAGTCTCAACAGAATTGATAGTGTTCATATTTATCAATTCATCGACTAGGGACAATTTCAATACTTCACAATTACACATGTAGAGATAATCACTAGTTGTGAATTCATCACAAATTCTCTCATGCTGTGAATTGTATTGCGGACATTCAGTAAATGAGTTTAAGATCTCAATCAAATACACAAACATGTATACTCAAATAGTGAATATTCATTTATTAGAATAAATGATTACAATCATAAGGCGATTGTCTTAGGACACTTCTCTCATATCACTAACAAACTCCCACTTGGCCTAATGCCAATCGCTACGGTACCCAATTCCACAGGCTCTAACATGACCCTCAAACTTACTTTGAGGCAAGGCCTTAGTTAAAGGATCCGCTAAATTCCTTTCAGTGGGAATTTTCTCAATTTGTATATCATTCCTACTTATAATCTCTCTGATAAGATGATAGCGGCGAAGCACATGTTTGGATCGCTGATGAGACCTTGGTTCCTTCGCTTGTGCAATTGCTCCATTGTTGTCGTAGTAAACCGGTATTGCTTCATCAATGGTTGGAACCACACCAAGTTCTGAGACAAACTTCTTGATCCAGACTGCTTCCTTTGCTACTTCCGAAGCTGCAATATATTCCGCTTCCGTGGTTGAATCCGCTACGGTATCTTGCTTGGAACTTTTCCAACTTATTGCGCCTCCATTCAAAATAAATACGTATCCGTACTGAGATTTGGAGTCATCCTTATCTGTCTGGAAATTGGCATCTGTATACCCACGTATTACCATATCACCTTCTCCATATATTAGGAACACATCCTTCGTTCTTCTTAAGTACTTGAGGATTGTTTTGACAGCCGCCCAATGATCCATTCCTGGATCAAACTGGTATCTGCTTGTGACGCTCAGAGCATATGATACGTCGGGCCTAGTACATAACATAGCATACATGATAGATCCTATCGCGGATACATAAGGAATCTTATTCATGCAAATCCTCTCGTCTTCTGTGTGCGGACACATAGACTTCGAAAGGTTGATCCCATGCCTGATGGGAAGGTAACCTTTCTTGGATTCCGACATGCTAAACCTTTCTAGCACTCGGTCTATATATGTAGACTGCGAAAGACCAAGCAACCATTTTGACCTATCTCTATAGATTCTAATCCCAAGGATATAGGTTGCTTCTCCCAGGTCTTTCATGGAGAAATTTCTGGACAACCAAATTTTAACTGACTGTAAGACTGATATATCGTTTCCTATAAGTAATATGTCATCGACATATAACACTAGGAATACGACTGCACTCCCACTAACCTTCTTGTGCACACAAGGTTCGTCAGGATTTTGTGAGAAATCAAACTCTTTGATTGTCTCATCAAAACGGATGTTCCAGCTCCTGGATGCTTGCTTTAGTCCATATATGGGTCGTCGAAGCTTGCATACGTTGGTTTTATCAACCGATGTGAAACCTTCAGGTTGTATCATGTATACATCCCCAAGCAGGTTTCCATTAAGGAAAGCTGTTTTCACATCCATTTGTCATATCTCATAATCATAATGAGCTGCTATGGCTAGGAGCATCCGAATGGATTTAAGCATAGCTACTGGCGAAAAGGTTTCGTCATAATCAATTCCTTGTTTCTGACGATATCCTTTTGCCACTAATCTAGCCTAAAGGTAACAACATTACCTTCCATGTCGGTTTTCATCTTGAAAACCCACTTGCACCCTATGGGATTAATCCCTTCAGGTGGGTTAACCAAGTCCCATACTTGTTTTCGTACATGGAATCCATTTCCGACTTCATAGCTTCAAGCCATTTATCCCTTTCTGAATTTTTCAGAACATCTTCATAACTGATAGGTTCGTCATCGTTAATGAGTTACACGTCGTTCGATTCACTTATGAGAAATCCATATCTCTCTGGAATATTGCGTGTCCTATCAGACCTACGAAGAAGTGGTGTTATTTTAGGTTCAACTGATAGCTCATCATTATGAGTTATTGGTTATGGGTCTAGACTAGGTGTCTCTGTAATGTCTATTGGAGTTTCTTGAACTTCTTCAAGTTCAATGCTACTCCCACTGTTTTCTTGTAAAAGAAATTCTTTTTCTAGAAATACAGCATGCCTTGAAACAAACACCTTTTGTTCCAAGGGATGATAGAATTGATAACCTTTTATTTCCTTAGGGTATCCAATAAATAGACATTTATCAGACTTAGCATCCAATTTGTCTGATACAATCCGCTTCACTTAAGCAGGACAACCCCATATTTTAGGTTAGATAAATGAGGTTTCTTACTATTCCACGTCTCATATGGAGTAGTAGAGACTACCTTGGTCGGGACTCTGTTTAGCAAGTAAACAGCTGTCTTAAGTGTTGATGCAGAAAGCACCCAAGTCAAACCTGAGTTTTAATAATGGCAACAGGGCTCAAAAGTTAAGTCTTACTTGTTATCTAACATACTACTCTAGTGTACAGGGTAAAAAGTCCTAGCGAAGAACTGCTAGGCACTGGCAAAGGAATGTCAGGGTAAAAAGTCCTAACGAAGGACTGCTAGGCACTGGCGAAGGAATGCCAGGTCACAAAGCCCTAGCGAAGGACTGCTAGGCACTGGCGAAGGAATGCCAGGGTACTGAAGCCCTAGCGAAGGACTGCTAGGCGCCATGCGAAGGACAGCTTGGTATCCAAGACCTGGCGAAGGACCGCTAGGCAAAAGTCCAACCAGAGGAGCGGTTGGCATCAGGTACATTCTCCCGAGAGGAGTAGGTGAGGACGCGTTCCCCGTCGAGGGAACAGTAGGCGTCGGTTCGACCTAGGGTTCCATTTTGGAGACCCAAAGTCAGAACCAAGACAGCTAAGGCTGTATAAAACTAACAACTTACTGCTTTATGTTGTTTTCGGACTAACCCTGGATGCAGGACCAAAGGAAAGAGTGTCTGCAGCTCAGAGAGCCTCAGAGGAGTGAGGCAGCAGCTGAGTGTCCCGGGCGCCCTGAGTGAGGTAGCCTCAAAGGAGTGAGGTAGCAGTTGAGTAGGGCGCCCTGAGTGTCCCGGGCGCCCCCAAGGTGAACACAAAATAAATGAAGCAAAAGGAGCTTCGGCTGAATACTGGTAGGGGTGTAAACGAGCCAAGCCACTCGCGAGCTATTCGGGTCTCGGTTCGATAAAAGTTCGTTCGAGCTCGTTTAATAAAGCTCGTTAATATTAACGAGCCAAACTCAAACTCAGCAGTATTCGGCTCGTTAGCTCGTGAACAGGCTCGTTAATAAGCTCGTGAGCTAGTTCGTAAAATATAAAATTAATATTTAACAATAAATATATAATTTTGACACTTTTACATTTAAAAAATATAAAATATCCAATAAAACTCATTTGTATGAATAAAATCATAAATTTTAGTAAATATTTTATATTTTTTAGAATATAAAATTTATTTTTTTAATAGATTGATGAATAAATTAATTAATAATTTATATTTGGTAAGTTCGTTTAGGGCTCGATTAGGCTCGAATATGCTCGCGAGCCATCACTATATTCGATAAATTAAGCTCGAGCTCGGCTCGATAATAAACAAGCCAAACTCAAACTCTTAGGTATTCGGCTCGGCTCGGTTCGATTACAGCCCTAAATACTGGCCGGGGCGCCCTCAGCAGTAAGGGCGCCTCCAACACCCAGGGCGCCCCGAACGCCCAGGGCGCCCCCAGCCACCAGGGCGCCCCGCACTTGGAGCCAGCGAAGAGGATAATATTATCCAACCGAGACTTCTGCTGAACAGGTCAGCCAGGGCGCCCTCGGCTTCTCGGGCACCCCCATCAAAGCATTATCCCGACTTTGAAGGGATAACTCGCTGACCGCGAGAAGAGGGGATCACAGGCCACGTGGAGGGCGCCCCCATGCTCCAAGGCGCCCACAGAACCCTATAAAAGGCCCTCGACCCCCCAAGCTTCAACACAACTTCTTCAAACACTGTTACGTTCTTCGGCTCCTGCGCTTCGCCCCAGAAACCTTCCAACTCGACACGAAAGCGCCGACGACGTCCCTCTGCTCCGAGATAAATTTTCTACACCGGACGTCGGTAACGAAGAACTGTTTTCTTTCAGTTTACTATATTACTATTGTAATCAATCTTTGTAAACTGTTTTTGCGCCTCATATAGAATTGCCCAAAGTAAACGGTCAACGACCGTGGGCCTTGGAGTAGGAGTCGACCTAGGCTCCGAACCAAGTAAAACTATCCGTGTTCGTGTGTTGTGTTTTAATTTCCGCTGTGCAATTTCTCTATCTCTAAATTTGAACAATTTACGATATTCACCCCCTCTATCGTATTCTCTCGATCCAACAAGTGGTATCAGAGTGGGGAAGTTCAAACTTGGTGCAACCACCAGTTTAAAAAAATTTTGGATTTTTTTTAATCAAATTTCTTCTAATATTGTCTTCGTTCGAAATTCTTCTAACATTTTTTCTTCGAATTTCTTCTCGTTGATCGAGGTTGGTGCAACACCACTCGACAAATATTTTTCTTTTATCCCACACTACTAATCCAAGACCAAGTCTTGGGACAAAGTTTTTTTTTTCTTTTCTTATCTCTTTTTTAGATAAAAATTCCTAATGGCCATGCAAGAAGGATTCAGCACAGCCAGACCTCCACTTTTCAGTGGAGAAGACTTTTCTTACTGAAAAAGTCGAATGGAGGTTCACCTGAAAACACAGGTGGACATGTGGATCATCATCCAATCCGGACTGGAGATTCCCAAGAACGCTGAAGGAGTACCTCAGACCTACTCAGAATGGGACACCGCTCTGAAGCGCAAAATAGAAGCCGATGCAAAGGCAACTCAGACCCTACAATGCGGTTTAACAAAAGAGGAACTAAACCGGGTGGACCCTTTCAACAGTGCCAAGGAGCTGTGGGCAAAATTGATCGAGCTGCATGAAGGAACATCAGACACTAGGATTAACAAGAGAGATCTGCTCCTAAACAAGCTGTATACCATCAAAATGACCGACAACGAGACGGCAGCGCAGCTTCACGCCCGAATCCAAGAACTTATGAATGGTATACACACTATTGGTCACAAGGTCGAAAACCGTGACTTAATAAGGTACGCACTAAATGCTTTCCCAAGAATCATTTTGTGGGCATCTATGGTAGATGCATACAAAGTTTCAAGGGATCTTTCAAAAACAAAGTTAGATGAACTTTTTTCTGAACTAGAATTACACGAACAGACTAACTGCAATATGGCCGAGAAAAGTATTGCCCTTGTTGTAGGAAAAACTGGAAGAACAACAAAGAAGAAGCCTCAACCTGAACCCGAGTCTAACTCAGACTCAGACGTAGAAGACGAAGAAGGAGATCGATCTGAGCTGGTCCGACTGGCCCGAAGCTACTATAAAAAATTGAAGAACCAAGCCAACAAACGAAAAACAAGCCGAAGAAAGGGCGAACCAGCTGAACCCGCAAGTGACAAAAACAAGCCCAACGTGACCTGCTATGAGTGCAAGAAGAAGGGTCACTACAAGACGAAGTGTCCGAACCTAAAGGAGACCAAGAAAACAAGAAGAAAGAAAGCACTCCAAGCAACCTGGGACGAATCTTCCTCAGAAGAAGAAGAAGAAGCACCCCAGTCAAACCTACTAGCCCTAACCGCCTCAGAAGAAGTCGAGACCAAGTCAGAATCAGAACAGGACGATGGTAGACTAACCTTTTCAGAAGACGGCGAAATCAAGGTAAGTGGATTCAATAAAAGTCAGTTAAATGAACTTATTTCGTATCTTTCTCGAGATTTGGCGAAAGCTAAACTCCGAGTCGAATCCCTCCGACAGGAAGTAAAACTCTTGAAAGAGGGAGCTGACTCTAAATCCTTAACCGAGAAAGTTCAAGAAGGAACTCCTACTCAAGTTGAAAAACTTGAGAAAGAGAACTCCTCCCTGAAAACTCAGGTTAAGGATCTTAGAGCTGCCTTAGAACGATTCACTTCTGGTTCCAAGGGTCTTGACATGATTCTTAGAAAATAGAAGTCCGTTCTAAATCGATCAGGACTTGGCTATAGAACCAAATCCCGACAAAGATCTTACTTTCCTGTACTGAATCAGTCCAGAAGTAAAATTCAGGCATGGGTACCAAAACTATGCCTGAACCAACAAACTGGATCAAATCAATATTGGATCCCCAAGGACAAGATTCACATCTTGCCTAATCATTATCGTGGCTATAGTCGAGGGGGAGCCAAATTGAAAACAATATCTATTGTTAGATAGAATTTAATTCTTAATTGAAATTTACCTGTCCGATTGTTTATTTAATATCTGCAATTTACCATGCTTAGACTTAGGTTAGTTTAAGGACTAAACAAACTTAACTGAAATTTGAACAATATAGTATTGGGTGGAGGTGAGATGATAGTACGTTAGGGAAACCAATTCTAATAAGGTCAAGTCTACTTGGTCTCTTTAGACTGGTGAAACTAGCCGAAGCTACCGATCCAAAACTCAAACTAGTTAGACTAGAATTTTTCAAAGATTAATTTTGAAAATGAAATTTCATTGAAAGGCTTTGTCAAGGAAAGGGTTGATGATCCAATAAGGCCACGGTCAAAGAAGGCCTAGTGCCTCGCCAAGACCTGGAAGCTAATTTTTGAATTTCAAATTCAAATTATTCTTTGTCAAATTCAAATCTAACGCAAATTTTCAGTTATTTGTAGATTTAAAATGTCTTTTCAAAATAAATTTATTTGTTTACAAAATTATTTAAGTTTTTCAAAATAAATCATGTTTTTTGAAAATTCTTTTATCAACACCTATCTCACGAAACATGTAAGGCTAACGTGATTGATAACCCTAGATTTGGTGAGACAGCAAATTTAATGAAAATTCATTTAATAACTACACTCTTGTTTTCATTCAGTTTAGAACGGCACTAACTTAACTCTAGGCAAACCATGGTTAAAAACAGTCAAATCTGTTCAAACCATGGTTAAAAACAGTCAAATCTGGTCAAACCTAGTCAAACAAGTCAAATCTGGTCAAATGCAATCTCTTAGGGTCAAAAACCAGTCCTTAGGGCGCCCAAACCCTTGCGAGCGCCCCGAGGCTGGTCAAAAGCAGCTTTCTGCGACTGTATGTTGCCCAGGGCGCCCGGGTGCTCGCGGGCGCCCCCGTATAGTCCTTCAACGGCAGAAAGCTGCCAAAAGTCTGCCATGGCCCTGGCCAGGGCGCCCTCGGCCAGCCAGGGCGCCCACACACTACAGGGCGCCCGAAACTGCCCTATAAAAGGGGCTCCATACCCCCTTCTTCTCCTCACACTCAAACCTCTTCTTCTCCTCAACTCTCTACCCTCCAAGAGATCTTGCAACCCTCTCGAGCTCTCATCTTCAACAATGCCTCCCCGAGCAGCCCGGTATAATTTTTTTTAAGTTAAATTTCTTTAATGCAATTCCTTCCTACTTTCTTTAAATGCATATTCCTTCTCTTAGAAGACGCCGACCAAACCAGGCAGAACCCGGTACCCAACCTAGTCCTGATCCTAGGTTTCCGAATTTAGAACTATGTAATAAGTTCGCTCGTACGACCTATAAACCTATCAAGACGAGCTACTTGAATAGACAATTTTTCACCAAATCCTGTCCCTTAGCAATGAACGTTATAAACTTTTACCAACTTGACAATCTCGTATTCTGCACCCATCCAATCAACACGTCCTTATGTGCAGAATTTTACAACAACATAATTAGACAGGATGGTCTCATGTTCGTCACCACTGTTCAAGGAATTCCCTTAACTATCACACCTACACTACTCAACCGATTTCTAGGACTACGACTCTCGCAACCCACCTTCTGTTGTTACCCTCCGAGGGAGCCTCCCTTTGATGCTCCCTACTCTCACATTACCTTAGATACGTTACACTCTTAGTTCTTTAGGCAACCCCTGGCCAGACGATTTCAGTCCGTCGAACTACAGGTCCAGGACTACGCTCTATATAGAGTCATAGTCCGATGTATTCTGCCATTATCTACTAGAGACGTCACTACTATGCGACCATTCCATGCCTTTCTCCTATATGCCTTGATTCATCAGCTAGACATCGACATAGGACTTCACATGTTTCATGCTATCCTACATGCATCCAGTGTTACCACGCAAGGGCGGGTACGCACACCCTACTGCCACATCATCACGTCCATATTACATCACCACGGTTGGAACATCACCGAGGGAGAGATGGCTGAGTTAACTGATTACGACGAGATAGGATATAGAAACTTCTCCCTAGCTGGCATAGAGGTTTCCGGTACCGGGGTCTTGTCTTGGAGACGTCAGAGAGCAGCTCCCCAGATCGACTCAGACGAGGAGGTAGAAGTCGACGTCGCCGATTTAGCAGCCGAGGCTCGAGCACACATAGACGAGCTCCCTCCACTGACGCTCTACGATCGAGTAACACAGCTGGAGACACATGTCCAGAGCCTCCGAGAGGAAGTAGAGGCAAATCATGCCGAAAACATGGAAACAAATCTGGGCTACTACACCGGGTATATGAGCGCCCTTAGAGCTGAGAGGGAGGCCAGAGACGCATAGTATCACGAGATGATGACACTATTCCGATCATGGCAGCCTGACTCTTCTGACCACCCTGGCCCTTCTTCATAGTTAGACTATTTTCAGCATTGTACTAAGTAACTAAAACTTGACTCATGTTTGACTCTATTGAACTTCTGTTTGACCAGTTAACCTATTTGGTTTGACTACTTATTTGACTTGAGTATCTGATCTTTACTGTGCTTAGTAGGATAGGTTCAACCTGACTTTTCATTTTCTTACCACTTTATTGACTTTTCATTTTCGTACTACTTCACTCAACTTAAAATCAGTTTTGCTTTAAAAATCAGCCTTTATTCAGTTTTGAAAAGCTTTAAAAAAAATAAACTTTTTTTCCGACTTAGTTTTATTTTCAAAACTACCTCTTTCAAAACTAGGGCTTTTTCGTAAATGGACTTAGCCTAGGCCCTAACCCTAGAATTGCATGTACCTATAGATTTAGAAGCCAGCATCTCACAAGCTCCTAAGGGTACTTTTGATTGATAACCTAGAATGGGTTGAGATGCTTAGGTCATTGTCTTAATTCAAGATGTTTTAAGTCAGTGCATCTGCAGTAATTGGGGCACTAAATACAACTTATACAGTAATCAAGTTAAGTGTCAAGTTTAGAAAATCTAACTTGAAAAGAACACTTAACTTGACTAACCCTAGCGAAAACTACTATTTATAACAGTTAGTAAGTAGCTAATCGGGTTAGACAGGACCCTAAACGAAAAATTAAAACTGATTTGATTGAGTTCATATCTTAAATTGGTTCAGTACAAGCAAATTATGCAGTTCAATTTTTTTATGCAATCTGTTTGTCTGCTATATTTATTTATTTTTGATATATGGCAAAGGGGGAGAGATAGAAAAGGAGAGAGTTTAAAATTTTCAAAATTCAAAAATCTAAAGTACTTTAAACTTAAAGTTTTCAAAACTATCAGAGTACTTTAACTTAAGGCTTCAAAAGTTCTCAAACTTAAGTTTTCAAAATTTTTAAAGTACTTAAGCTTTCAAAATATCTCTAAGTATTTAAACTAAAGTTTAAATTTTGTATAAATTGTCCAAAAGTACACAACCAAAATTATTTTTAGAAAATTGGACTCTAAAAGTTTTCTGTTAAAAAGTGTAAGGAAAATCTATCTTTAGACTTAAAACTTATTTTTTTTAAAAAAAAACCCTACGAATTCTTAAAAAATCTAGGGGGAGATTCCTTCCAAGGGGAGGGAACTAAATCTGCTATGATTAACTTAACTTTTTGAATCGGATTGCCATAAATCAAAAAGGGGGAGATTGTTGGTGCAGAAAGCACCCAAGTCAAACTTGAGTTTTGATAATGGCAACAGGGCTCAAAAGATAAGTCTTACTTGTTATCTAGCACACTACTCTAGTGTGCAGGATAAAAAGTCCTAGCGAAGGACTGCTAGGCACTGGCAAAGGAATGCCAGGGTAAAAAGTCCTAGCGAAGGACTGCTAGGCACTGGCGAAGGAATGCCAGGTCACAAAGCCCTAGCGAAGGACTGCTAGGCACTGGCGAAGGAATGCCATGGTACTGTAGCCCTAGCGAAGGACTGCTAGGCGCCAGGCGAAGGACAGCTTGGTATCCAAGACCTGGCGAAGGACCGCTAGGCAAAAGTCCAACCAGAGGAGCGGTTGGCATCAGGTACATTCTCCCGAGAGGAGTAGGTGAGGACGCGTTCCCCGTCGAGGGAACAGTAGGTGTTGGTTCGACCTAGGGTTCCATTTTGGAGACCCAAAGTCAGAACCAAGACAGCTAAGGCTGTATAAAACTAACAACTTACTGCTTTATGTTATTTTCGGACTAACCCTGGATGCAGGATCAAAGGAAAGAGTGTCTGCAGCTCAGAGAGCCTCAGAGGAGTGAGGCAGCAGCTGAGTAGGGCACCCTGAGTGTCCCGGGCGCCCCCAAGGTGAACACAAAACAAATGAAGCAAAAGGAGCTTCGGCTGAATACTGGCCGGGGCGCCCTGACTGGGCGCCCTCAGCAGTCAGGGCGCCCCCAGCACCCAGGGCACCCCGAACGCCCAGGGCGCCCCCAGCCACCAGGGCGCCCCGCACTTGGAGCCAGCGAAGAGGATAATATTATCCAGCCGAGACTTCTGCTAAACAGGTCAGCCAGGGCGCCCTCGGCTTCTCGGGCGCCCCCATCAAAGTATTATCCTGACTTTGAAGGGATAACTCGCTGACCGTGAGAAGAGGGGATCACAGGCCACGTGGAGGGCACCCCCGTGCTCCAAGGCGCCCTCAGAACCCTATAAAAGGCCCTCGACCCCCCAAGCTTCAACACAACTTCTTCAAACACTGTTACGTTCTTCTGCTCCTGCGCTTCGCCCCAGAAACCTTCCAACTCGACACGAAAGCGCCGACGACGTCCCTCTGCTCCGAGATAAATTTTCTACACCGGACGTCGGTAATGAAGAACTGTTTTCTTTCAGTTTACTATACTACTATTATAATCAATCTTTGTAAACTGTTTTTGCGCCTCATATAGAATTGCCTAAAGTAAACGGTCAATGACCGTGGGCCTTGGAGTAGGAGTCGACCTAGGCTCCGAACCAAGTAAAACTACCTGTGTTCGTGTGTTGTGTTTTAATTTCCGCTATGCAATTTCTCTATCTCTAAATCCGAACGATTTACGATATTCACCCCCCTCTATCGTATTCTCTCGATCCAACAAGCGCATAGCCCCAAAAGGATTTTGGAAGAGTTGCATGATTCATCATAGATCTAACCATGTCCATCAAGGTTCGGTTACGCCTCTCAGATACACCATTATGCTGTGGTGTATATGGCGGAGTTCATTGAGACAATATACCGTTGTCCCTAAGATAATCTTGAAACTCTTGACTTAAGTATTCACCACCCCGATCGGATCGAAGTATCTTAATACTTTTGCCAAGCTGTTTCTCTACTTCACTTTTGAACTCTTTGAATTTCTCAAAAGCTTCAGATTTGTGTTTCATTAAGAACACATACCCGAATCGTGAGTGATCATCGATAAAGGTAATGAAGTAGCTATAGCCTCCTTGTGCAAGAGTTGACATTGGTCCACATACATCAATATGTATTAGACCAAGCAATTCTCCCACTGGTTTACCTTTTCCGGAAAAGGGTAATTTTGCCATCTTGCCTTTTAAGCATGATTCGCATGTATCAAATGAACCAGGTTCAAATGATTCCAAAATTCCACATCGGTGTAATTTGGTCATGCGTTTCTTACTTACATGGCCAAGACGACAATGCCACGTATAGGAGTCTATTTGATTATCTATTCGAGCACGTTTGTTGCTAACTTCAATATTGAAAACGTCACCGGATAAATCTAACATGTAGATACCATTGCATAAGGTTCCGGTCCCATAAAGAACATCATTTAAAGTTATGTAACAGCAATTGTTACTAAAAGTTAAATGGTAACCCTTTTCATTCAAGCATGAAATAGATACAATGTTCTTTATTAATGAAGGAACCAAATAACAATTATCCAATTCTAAGACAAGTCTAGTAGGGAGCTTTAGCAAATATGTTTCGATGGCAATAGCAGCAATCTTTGCTCCATTTCCAACTCGCAAATTCGCTTTTCCCTTGACGAGTCTTCTTCTATTCCTTATCCCCTGTATGTCATTACATATATGTGAGCTACACCCAATATCAAGTACCCAGATGTACGAGGAAATAGAGTGACATTCAATAACGAAGATGCCTGAAGAGGATGGGGCATCGGATGCCTTCTTCTTCAAGGACTCAAGATAAACCTTGCAATTTCTTCGCCAGTGGTCCTCCTTGCCGCAGTGATGGCAAGTGTCTTTTGGTGCCTTTTCAATTCTTTTGGCCTTAGTTAACTTATTGGTGTCCAAAATGGAACGCAAATTCAGAGAAGACATGATCAAGTGATTATCCTAGAAATACAAATTGAGCTTATGTGAGAAGAATGATAAAGAATGCATCAATATACATTAATTAAATCCTATTTATTTTTCGAATTGAATAATTCTTTTTATCAATTCGGGAGATTGTAGGAACATCTCCAAATAGGTTGATATTCAACCATAGATAAGAACAACCATGGTTAGAGTCCATCAAGTTATTCTTAGCTATGAAGGTAGGTAATTATACCGATTACATATTATACATATGTAACTATCACATTATGCTATCAACTAATTGAATGTTTGCATAAATCATTGGGTTGTTAACTCATTAACAAGTATGCAACAATATACATAACACCCAACTGCACCTCTCTTTACATCGACCTTGGCTGTGGCACAACAAATCGATGCTCCAAGCTTAAGGCTGACCCATTAATCAAGAAATAGTTTTAATATGGTTGGAGTTCATTCAACCGTTTAGTCAGGCTTGGATGTGTCCAACAATCAAAACTAAGGATTGACCTCTGACTCCAACTATATTAATCATAAACTAATTCCATGGTTTGAACATGTTGAGGTTCAAGCAGGGTATGGATGTGTCCATCAACCCAAACAAGAAACAAAACTCCGATTCTAACCATATTAATGGAAGGTGTTGGCCTTAATATTATGTAAGGGGTTTTGGGTCTCATCCTTTTCCTTTTAAGCACATTCATGACATATAATTATGTCATGTTCTAACGATCTCCTTAATAAAGTTTGTATGTGACTTAATTTATCAAGTCTCATTAATTGAATTAGGAACCGGATTTCTTAATTTTAATTTCACACTTTATTCAAGAAATTGTTTTGGGAAACAATTTCCTAAATTGTCATAATCAATTTCAAAAATAATATGTTTAAGACTTTGATTTCTCTAAATCAAATCATATTAAATTAAGAGACAGATTCCCTTAATTTAACCACATATTATTTTCAAGAAAATCTTATTTAAGGAAATACACTTTATAGGAAACAATTTTTCCTAATTAATTTTGGAGACAACAATATGTAAGAGCATCACCTCATAAATCAAATAAGGAAATTATCGTTTGAGAATCACCTCAAAAATTTCCAAGATTTGATCACATATTTTATTTATGGATAATTAATTACAACAAATTATTTACTTTGGGTGACTCCCCGAGGCACTCCCCAAAGAAAAGAAATTTGTTGTAAATCTAATTTGGCCTGCTCCCCGAGGAATAACCAAATTAAACTTGACAATTAAAGAACTTGTTAATAATATAATTTGGATGGCTCCCCGAGGCCTACCAAATCAATTTTAACAATTCATATTCAAAATAGAAAATTAAATTATAACAACTAACTTTAATTTGGGTGGCTCCCCGAGGCACTCCCCAAAATAAAGAATTTTGTTAATAATTTAAAAACCAATTTGAATTTTATTGTCAATTAATATTTCCATAAAATGTCTAGACTTTCATGAAAAGAAAGTGCCCAAAATTACGAGCTTTCCATAAATGGAAAGTTTCCAAAATTAAAAGGTTTTCAGAATATTTGTAAGTTTCTGGTACAAAGAAAACTTACGTATTTCCAAAATTGAAAAATTTCCAAAATTAAGAAATTTCCAAAATGGGAAAGTTTCCAAAAATGAAAAGTTTTCACAATTATCATAAAATTTCAGAAATAGGATATTTCAAAAGTTTGCAAAATTTCATGAGGATTTCCAAATTTTGAAATTCTTAAATCTAAAATTTACCATAATTGGAAATTTTTCCAAAATTGACATCATGACAAAGTTTTCCGCAAAACAATTGTATGATTATGTCGAACACTATTGGGACCGGGTGCATGTTGATATGGATGCAGGTTCGTAATTTTAAAATTAATTACGTGCAGCGGAAGGTTTAGCATAAATAATTTCTCAAATTATTTAACCACACATCTAAGCATGCAATCTTATCTTGTGTAGACATGATCATATATTTAAAATTTTATAGAAACGTAAACTAATTTACTTGTTATCTCGCGTAACTCAAAGAAAGGGACGAGATCCAACCGTAAGCGTCCCTTAGAAGCTTCGCCTCTATTCGCGTCCACGCCGAGTATCTTCAGGATGAATTCGTAAAGCCACGAGTTTCGTGTTCTTGAGAACTACTAGATTCTTCGAGAACGCGACAAGATAAACTAAGAGAGAAGTAATCACATCGGAAAAACTCACCACCAAGGTTGGCCGGAATCACAATTCCAGCGAGAAGGTGGAAGATGACTTGCACCCAATCCCAAGGTGATGATGGCCGGAGAGGAAGATCGTCCCAACGGAAGAACTTCGTCGCCTCGGTGCTTCTCCTTGTGCTCACGGCAAGAAGAAGGGAGGAGAGGCTTGTGGCCGGCCAAGAGGAAGAAGGGAGGAGAGGGAGAGAGCCCAAGCAAGAAAACTTGGATTGATCTCCAAGCCTTGCCTTGGGTCCTTTATATAGTGGCCTCTCAACCGCCAAGTCTCTTTTTTTCTTATGGAATAAATTTTCATAAGAAATTTATCATATAAATTTTCTATGACTTATTCCATCATGCTAAGTTTTATCATATTTTAATTTATGATAAAAATCAACTAAGTCTCTTTTTTCTTATGGAAAGAAATTTCTTATCATGGTAAATCAATCCATGATTGATTTTATAAAACAAAATAAACTAATTCATGGTTCATTTTAATTTCCATGAAAAATAAATTTCTTTATATAAATTTCTTTATCTTGGTAAATCAATCCATGATTGATTTTATAAAATAAAATAAACCAATCCATGGTTCATTTTAATTTCCATGAAAAATAAACCAAACCTTGGTTTAAAAATTTATATCATCCATAATTTTATAAAACAAACCACACTTGGTTTATTTTATAAATTGAAACGAAACTTGGTTCTCTCCTTTTGTTGTGGTCGGCCAAGCAAAGAGGGTGGGGACCCTCTTTGGCCGGCCTATCCAAGCCACGCCCCAATGAATTAAACTCATTTAATTCATCTATTAAGTCTTCAAAAGACTTAGTCATTTTACGCTTCTGATGCGTCTCTGATAAATTCAGATTCGACTTATCGTTTGGCTCAACCAAACCAAATCTCTCTTGATTGGAAAATTTAATTTTCAACTCGTTTTAAATCCCTCGGATTACTCGTAGTGCGTGTGACTAAATAGGCTTTCGATTTATGTTGGTCGTCTATAATTAACCAATTGGGAAATGATTTGAAGAGTGAATTTGGGAGAGTGAAAATTATAGTGAATGACGTGCAATTAATGTGTACATGTTCGATTGTCGATTGGACACCACCGGTGGCCTCTGATTGCCGTTCTGAATCAAACTATACCTTGGGAGGACGGTGAACTCGTCAGGATCGCCGGCAACGGTGAACCCATCGAAATCGACGGTCAATGATGCGAGATCGTAATTGTGGCGATCCCCGACGGGTTCACCGTGCCCCCCAGGGTATAGTTTGGTTTGGGGCGGCGGCCGAAGGCCGCCGGTAGTGTCCGATCGACGATCAGATGTCGGACGTGCCGTCGATTGACGGTCAAAATTTTCACTGAGGCATTCACTTTCACTGTGCGTATCATTACTCTAACCAATTATAGAACGATCATGAGTGACACCTAGTAGTACATCATGATCCCCAATTAATCGAAAGATCAACGGTTGACCTCAGAAACAATTCTGAAACCCTTCAACAGCTATAATGAATCGTGCCTCATTCCCTTCACCATCTTATACCCACTTGGTTCAGGACATGGTCTATGTGTGTCAATCCCCACTAGGCTGACTACGTCACACCTAGCCCAAGTAACGTTTTCTCGTCCTACGGATTCTAATTACTCTCATGTATTTAAGAGATTCATACTCTGAATATGTCATGCTCTGGCCAGAGGCTTCGAGTAACAATCCGACGATAGGCCTCGGGTATACATCTCCTCGCAAGGAGTGGTGAATCCTTTGTAGGCTGTTCAAACATCTTCAGACACTTCGGCTTATACCCAATCATCTTGGGTCCACACCTCCTTGGAGATGCTTGCTTAAGATGTCAAAGTATAAGTCTCCATGACCAAGATGACTTGAACACCGCAAGTCAAAGGAATATCGCATTTAAGCTGCAGTAAGAACTTCACTGACATATCTATATGTAGATCATCATATGTAGTTTTATAGCCAGTCACTCCAATGAGCTAGTTCCCTTAACTAGCATTCATGTTTATCTCCGGACATCTCAATGTCACCAGCCAGTGAGAATCAACTGATTAGAGAATAACTCATGCTAGTCTCAACAGAATTGATAGTATCCGTATTATCAATTCATCGACTAGGGACAATTTCAATACTTCACAATTGCACATGTAGAGATAATCACTAGTTGTGAATTCATCACAAATTCTCTCATGTTGTGAATTGTATTGCGGACATTCAGTAAATGAGTTTAAGATCTCAATCAAATACACAAACATGTATACTCAAATAGTGAATATTCATTTATTAGAATAAATTATTACAATCATAAGGCATGCCAATCGATACGACGCTTCGGCGTTGGCGTCCGTTGCTTTTCGCACACCATGCCTGCATTAAATGCTTAGAGAGGCAGTGGTCACTATAAATAGGGGGAGAAGGGTGAACTGTCTTCTCCATCCCTTCCGCCTCCTTTCTTATTGATGGCGAGATGTCGTTGCCTTTTCTTCCCCCCCCCCCCCCTTTTTGCGGCCGCAGGTGCCTATGTCGGAGATGTATGAGGGTTCCCGGCCGAAGAACCTTGCGGAGGGGGAAGCCTTGCATCCTTTGCTGGAGAGCATGGTGGAGATGATGTCCAGGGTCTCGCTGAAGATCCTGGTGGATGTGAGACTCCGGTGTTATCTGAGGAGTCTAAAAGAGACATCACGTGGTCCGCCAGGGGGCATGGCGGAGATGACATATCCTGATGGTTGCCTCCCCCTGGTCGATCCGTGGCGGTGCATTCTTGGTCTGCTTCAGACACCATCCTCCTCCGAATCCTCGCTTTCTCCGAGTTTTAGGCATAGGATGGTGTTTGTGGGGGTCGCCGTCACTAGGAGGGGAGGGGTTGCAGCCACTGCTTCCTCTCCCCTGTTAAGCCAATTCTTCTTTTCCAGTATCCGAAGAGAAATTGCAGTTGCTGGCCCCTCCTCTTCCTTCTAAATGATGTGTCGGATGCATCTTGGTAAGAGGAGGCAATCGGGGTCTTTGAACGGGTTTGTTGCCCCCATGTGTTACCTCAGGCATCTTAGTCTATCGCAGGTTACTCGGGTGAAGGACCAAGATGTTTTTACTACGGCCGAAGATTCAAGGACTTTGATCATAACGCGTGCGGAACCCCGCTTGCAGGCTGTTGGAAGACGGTTTCGAGTCAACTCTGCGGGGGATGTTGCAGTGGTAAAGAAAAGCCCAAGCTGAGGGGTGCTTCCCTTTACTAGCTATTCTGATTGTATCTTGATATTTCTCTGAGATGTTGGACTTCATGTATTTCTCAAATAAATAAAACAAACTTTTTGTTACCATGGGTACGTGTACTCCTGTATTGCATTAGTATTTTGATGTCCCACTTGTTTTTTCCTTTTTAGTCAAGTATGTCATGTCATCTTTGCTTCTACAGCGTCTATGTGTCCCGGGCACTCGATAGATCACAAGGACTCCTGGTTTTTGTGTACTTGGTTGTGTGTAGCAGCCCAGGCCAAGCCTAAGTGCCTCGGGCATCCGCAGCACCGTGAGGTATTAGGGTTTTAGGTACTTGGTCAGGCGTAGCGGCCCAAACGAAGCCTAAGCACCCCGGGCATCCGCAACACCGCAAGGTATTAGGGTTTTGGGTACTTGGTCGGGCGTAGCAACCCAGACCAAGCCTAAGTACCCCAGGCATCCGCAGCACCGTGAGATATTAGGTTTTGGGTACTTGGTCTGGCGTAGCTGTTGATGCAGTCTGACCTTATTGTTGTTTTGATGTTGACACCGATTTAAGTTCAGTTGAGTAAGAATTGAGATCAGATAGTTAAGTTTGAATTAAGTGTACTGGTCAGAGAGGGCTCGGTAGCTCGTTCTCTGGTCCGGGATGAGTCGGAGAGGGCTCGGTAGCTTGTTCTCCGGACTCTGGTCAGAGAGGGCTCGATAACTCGTTCTCTGGACCGGGATGAGTCAGAGAGGGCTCGGTAGCTCGTTCTCTGGGCTCTGGTCAGAGATGGCTCGGTAGCTCGTTCTCTGGACCGGGATGAGATGGAGAGGGCTCGGTAGCTCGTTCTTCGGACTCTGGTCAGAGAGGGCTCAGTAGCTCGTTCTCTGGATCGGGATGAGACGGAGAGGGCTCGGTAGCTCGTTCTCCGGACTCTGGTCAGAGAGGGCTCGGTAGCTCGTTCTCTGGACCGAAATGAGTCGGAGAGGGATCGGTAGCTCGTTCTCTGGACTCTGATCAGAGAGGGTTCAGTACTCGTTATCTGGACCAGGATAAGTTGGAGAGGGCTCTGTAGCTCATTCTCTGGACCAGACTGAGTCAGAGAGGGCAAGGGAGCCTGTTCTTTGGACTCAGGGTCTAACTTGAGTTAGTCATGGTCAGAATTGGCCATGAATTAATCAAATGATCAGAGCAAAGTTGGCTGGATCGGTCTGAAATCCGATCAGGGAGTTGGCACAAATTCTATTGATAGTAGATCGGTCACAAGACCGATCCAGGATGTCTGATTGGTCTGTTGACCGATCCAGAAAGCTTCTGAGGAAACAGAAAGTTTTCTGAACGGTCTGGTGACCGATCAACAAACATTCTGTGTGGTCACAGAAAGATTGTGATCGATCAATAGATTGATCACAAGAATCTTTGATCGGTCAATGCGACCGATCAGAACAAACCTGGACCGATAAGGATGGAGCCTAATCGGTAAGACACTTGTCTGATCGGTCACCTTGACCGATCAGGTGTTTCCCTGATCGGTCACCTTGACCGATCAGGTGCTTTGACTGAAATTCCAGTGAGTTTAGGGATTGGTCTGGTGACCGATCCCCTGGTCTCTGATCGGTCAGTGAGACCAATCAGAACATCACTGGATCAATCAGGATAGAGTCCGATTGGTCAGGAGGTTGTCTGATTGGTCAAGATGATCGATCAACACATCTGAAATTTAATTCAAATTGTTGTTAGCGCAGTTCTGATTTCTGATTTGCTTCGCAAATGAATCTATAAGTGTGCAGACAACACAGAGCTTTGAAATTCAAATGAAGGAGCAAGAAGAGGGGTCAAGGGTGACTTTCCATGATGCTATTTTGTTTGATACACATTTGCAGGTTTCAATGGCACTAACCTGAAGCTTCAGCTGCAGAGGATGACTTCAGTATGCTGAGAGCTCAGAAGGGGTCAGTGGGTGACTGACCTGAAGCTTTAGTTGAAGAGGATGACTTCAGTATGCTGAGAGTTCAGAAGGGGTCAGTGGGTGACGACGCCTGTAGGTGTGTAGAAGAAAAGCTTAAGAAGAAGAAGTTGGCGAAGCAGAGAAAAACAAGGAAACAGTGAACGGTGATCTGCGAAGGGTTTTGCTGTTGAGTTGTTGGTGTTCTCTGCGACTTGCTTCTTGCTTGATCTTTCTGCTTACTACTGGTGCTTGTGCTTACATCTGTTGTGTAAGCTTCTTTCTCTAGTCTCCTGTGCATCAATTGATATACTTCTGAGACATTTGTGAAGAGGTTACTCTACCGAGAAGGAAGAAGTTTTTAGCAGGATTCATTCCGGGGTCTGATCCGTCGAAGATCAAGGGATCGCCCACCTCACGGGCACGCCAAGGAATAGGGGCAAGTTATCCCTGAACCTTGTAAACACTGTGTTAGTCTCTGTTTTAGTTTCTTTCAGCTTTGTTTGTTTTCCGCTGCTAATCTGATTGTAGGAAGAAGCGAGTTTTGGTGGGTGGCTATTCACACCCCCCTCTCTAGCCATCCTAAGATCCTAACAGTAGCAACCCAGACCAAGCCTAAGTACCTCGGGCATCCGTAGCACCACGAGGTATTAGGGTTTTTATCCTTGGTTGGGAGTCCGTAGCAACCCAGACGAAGCCTAAGTACCCCGGGCATCCGCAGCACCGCGAAGCATTAGGGTTTTGGGTACTTGGTCGGGTGTAGCAACTCAGACTAAGCCTAAGTACCTCGGGCATCCATAGCACTGCGAGGTATTAGGGTTTTTATCCTTGGTTGGGAGTCCGTAGCAACCCAGACCAAGCCTAAGTACCCCGAGTATCTGCAGCACCGCGAAGTATTAGGGTTTTGGGTACTTAGTCGGGTGTAGCAACCCAGACCAAGCATAAGTACCTCGGGCATCTGTAGCACCGCGAGGTATTAGGGATTTTATCCTTGGTTGGGAGTCCGTAGCAACCCAGACCAAACCTAAGTACCCCGGGCATCCACAGCACCGCGAAGTATTAGGATTTTGGGTACTTGGTCGGGTGTAGTAACCCAGACCAAGACTATGTACCTCGGGCAACCGTAGCACCGCGAGGCATTAGGGTTTTTATCCTTGGTTGGGAGTCCGTAGCAACCCAGACCAAGCCTAAGTACCCCGGGCATCCGCAGCACCGCGAAGTATTAGGGTTTTGGGTACTTGGTCGTGTGTAGCAACCCAGACCAAGCCTAAGTACCTCGGGCATCCGTAGCACCGCGAGGTATTAGGGTTTTTATCCTTGGTTGGGAGTCCGTAGCAACCCAGACCAAGCCTAAGTATCCCGGGCATCCGCAGCACCACGAAGGATTAGGGTTTTGTGTACTTGGCCGGGTGTAGTAACCCAGACCAAGCCTACGTACCTCGGGCATCCGCAGCACCGTAAGACATTAGGGTTTTTGTCCTTGGTTGGGAGTCCGTAGCAACCCAGACCAAGCCTATGTACCCCGGGCATCCACAACACCGCGAAGTATTAGGGTTTTGGGTACTTGGTCGGGTGTAGTAACCCAGACCAAGTCTAAGTACCTCGGGCATTCGCAGCACAGCGAGACATTAGGGTTTTTGTCCTTGGTTGGGAGTCCGTAGCAACTCAGACCAAGCCTAAGTACCCGGACATCCACAACACCACGAGGTATTAGGGTTTTGAGTACTTGGTCGGTTGTAGCAACCCAGACTAACCCTAAGTACCTCGGGCATCCGTAGCACCGCGAGGCATTAGGGTTTTTATCCTTGTGTAGTATATTAGTAGCTTGGAGAAGGCCCCTTCTTATATTATTCGAATTCACTGCAAGGCTGCAAAAAAGACACAGGTGGGCAATGCAAATCTTACCGGGACCCGAAGGGTCAGAGATGGTTGGCCTGCTCTGGCCTCTCGAGCCTTTTGTCCCCCTCTCTGTGGCATGGCCATATCCTTTACCTAGCCTTCGAGACCCCTTGGGTTCTTCCGTGACTTTGTTATGACTTCCCCACTATAGCACCACCGAGACACCAGCTGGTCTCCTTTGAATTTGACCACTCGATCACCTACAGGGAATTTTATCTTCTGGTGGTAGACAGAGACCACCGTATGGAAAACGCTGAGTGTTGGGGGACCCAGGATAGCGTTGTACGAAGAGGGAACATCCACAATCAAGAAGGGAGTCCTCCTGGTCCTTTCAAGCCTGTCGCTGCCCAAGGAGAGTGATAGGGTGATTTGCCTTACCGGCTGTACTCGATACCCTGTGAAACCGAACAGTGGGGTTGAGATCGGAAACAATTCATCTTCATCGATCTGCATCTGGTTCAAAGCTGCCTTGTATATGATGTTCACAGAACTCCCCGTGTCCACGAAGATGCGCTTAACCTCGTAGTTAGCAATACGAGCTACAATCACTAAGGCGTCTTCATGGGGAGCTTCTACTTCTTCCAGATCGGCTGATCCGAATGATATTGTAGGGTCGGGCTCCTGACTCCGGCTGGTCCCAATAGAGTAATTTTTCAGTCAGCGGGTATGAAACTTCCTTTTCCGGTTGGAGTCCCCTCCAGTAGGTCCTTTAGAGATGACTCCCACATGCCCGGAGGGCATGCCGCGCAGAGGGGCCTTGCCCTTTTGAGGATCTCTTTCTAAGGAGAGGGATCTTCGGGGCACGGTTCCTCGACTCCTTCCTCGCGATCGTGATCGAGACCGATGTCGGGCCTCATTTTCTCCAACCTGTTGCCGCCGAGAGGAGAAGCTTAGCCTTGGAGATCTTCGATGATACCTCGACTTATTCCACTTTCTTCGAGGTCTAGTGTCTAGCTCCTCACCAAATTTCTTCTTCAACGCGTGACACTCCTCGGTGGAGTGTGTGGTACTGCCGTGAAACCCGCAGTACTTCTGTCCAGGCTCTGGCTGCTCGGTACCCACGGTCTCAACCAACCTGCATCTCCCGGCCCACTGATCCTTCCCGAGATGAAGGTCCTTTCCCTGGGTTTGAGCTAGAGGCTCCCTTCTTTCAGACTGAGGAGCGGCCGGAGGAAGGACTCCGGATGGTTCCTTGCGATGGGCGTACTGTACCTCCACATTAACGTGTTTGACAGAACGTCTCAGTAGGTCATCGAAATTGGCGGGAGGCTTCTTTACCAAAGATCGGAAAAAGTCCCCCTCCGCAAGTCCTTGGGTGCAAGCACTGGCAAGTATCTCAGACGTGGCGCCGGGCACGTCTTGGGCCACCCTGTTGAACCGCTGGATGCACTCCTTAAGCGGCTCCTTTGGCTTCTGCTTGAGGGCGAACAGATTGAGGGTCGTCTTCTGATACCGATGGCTACTGGCAAAGTGGTGGAGGAAGGCGGTTCTAAACTCTGCGAAGGAGTTGATGGAACCTGGTGGTAGCCTTTGGAACCACCGTTGGGTTGCTCCAGACAGGGTGTTCAACAACACCCGACACTTTACACCGTCAGTGTATTGGTGCAAGAGTGCAGCATTCTTGAACTTACATATGTGATCCTCCGGGTCCATTTTCCCGTCATGCTCGGGGATCCCGGGCCCACGAAATTGTTTCGGTGTGGGCTCTTCAACAATCTCTGATGAGAAGGACGTAGAGGGAATTTTGTAAGAGACCTTAGGTTCCTCTCTTCTCCCTTGTCCTTCTTCATGCTTCTGAGCATTGGAGGCTACGGAGTGAACCTTCTCGATATCTCCAGGGGAGTCTCTTCGAGGACCCGGGGCTGCTCCGTCTCGTCAGCCCACTGGTGTGATGGATCTCCGTGAGTGCGAGACGGAGACTCTGGGGATCTCTCACGCAAGAGCCCCTTGTTGCGAGCCTGCTTGTTCGACTTGGTGTTGCTTGAGTGCTTCTTTGACGGCGTTGGCCGCCATGCGATCGAGTTCCTCCCTAGTAAGGACAATGGGTTGCCCTTCTGGTCCTGTCATTGATGCTCCTTTAGGTGTTTTGCTGGTTTCCCACAAACGGCGTCAAATTTGTTCCGGAACGGGTCGACGACGATGGCCAGTCACCGAGGTTCTGCCCACGTTGAAGCTGACAGGAGGGGAGGAACTCTGTGCCCTGCGAGATCTACACGAGCGTTAGGGGAACACGCCGGAGGTTGTCCGACAGAGCCAACTTAGTACCTCGATGGAAGAAGGTGTAAGACAAAAAAGAGAATGTGAGTTGTAGAGAATGCTCAACCTTCTTACAAGAGATGTTGGGGTACCTTTTATACTGGTCTCCTCTACTTTGCTACGCCCCCACGATTTATACCACGTCCTCCCCCTCTTTCGGCGGTTACTGGATAGCCTTTGAAACGGTCTACGCCGTCATTATATTTCGACCCGTTGAGACATTTAAGGGTTATGATAATTCCGTGCCAGCGAAAATGCTTATCCATAAATCCTGAGGGAGGAGGAGAACCGTTATTTGACGTCGAAGGTAGCTTGGGCTCCGCTTCCCCGTGGTGGTCTCGGGGTCTTCTGGATCGGGTAATCGCGGGCGTTATAGCTCCTGAGGTGGTCTCGAGACCCCACCTCCAGGGGTGATCCCGGGAGGGATCTTCTAGTTGACTCCCTAGGACTCATCTCCCGGGGGCCCTAGAGGCTAGTTTTCCCGAGAGTGTCTCGAGGGCTCTGAAAAAGGAATCACTAAGATCTATTATATTTTATCACAAAGCTTCTTTATCCTACGTACCTACCACGGGCTATTCAACTCTATCACTTAAATTTACCCTTTTTTTATTATTCTCATCGATAATTCATTAGCTAGCTAGGAAAGGGATCTTCCTGGAATTGCACCGTTTAAAGTCCCCTTATATATCAGTTTATTATTTGTGTAAGGGTGGCAATAGCGCTCATCTCATGGATTCCTCACAGTCCTTCCTTAAATATTACGAAGGAAGGTAAATGAATAATCAATCGCGATTAATATTTTATGTACTAGTTAATTGTCTATTCCGAGTAGCCTTATTATTTGTGTTATGTGACAAATAGGTAAAATGCTCACCTCTAATACTCCCGTCAATTCGTCTCAGGATTAATATAGAAAATAAAAGATTGAGAAAGAGAGATTTTTTACCGAGGATACAAAGATTTACATCCTACTAATCCCTTAACTTAAATCCAAAACCTTTAATAATAATCTATCAATTCTTTATCTCAGCTATATCAATAGCTATATTAATAGGGCCTTATTATTATTTGTGTTATGGAGCAGATGATTGATGGAGCCAGGTAAGAAAGGAAATACAGTTAATACGACAGCTACTAAGAGTGAGCGAATATGACACTTTTAATTTCATTTGACTACCCATAGGAATGCAAATTCCATACGAAAACCACAAAAGTATATGCCTAATATTTTTATTATATACGGTTATTTCTTATATCATGTATATGTTATCATTTCAAGAGCTCGAATGCCACTATTTGTATCACTATTTTCCGGAGGACTTAAAAAACATGTCAAAGAGCACCAATCATTTGTTGAAATAATTAATCAGCATTTTCAAAATACTAATGATGGTATATATTAATAAAGACTCGTCTGAGTACTTCTCCATTAAGCATTGCCCTCGAGTCAAAGCATTCCCATTCATTCCAATTTCATTGTTGCGTGTGTTTATCTTTTGGATCAGATGTATAGTTAAGCAACAGATATTCAAATCTCTGACTCAATTAACTTTTTGAAAATGATCGATTTTGTTTTACGAAAATTTTTCATCGATTATCTAGATAAATTTAAAAAAAATACATATGAAAACCATACTGACCGCTAAGGTTTCGGATAGATATCTAATTAAGAGAAATTCTTCTAAATATGTCGCAGTTCAAATTTTATATACTTCACTTTTTATTAAAGTAAAGTCAGCATGGATATCAATATCAACCACAATCTGTCTTATCAACGTACACAAACTTGTTAGAAAAATAGGCACTGCAATTTTAAACTTGATCGACAAGTCCAATTTCTGACAGTGATGATTGACCATGTTACAAGCAAAACGAATCGATTCACGACGAGGAGTACGTAGAGATGTAATTAATCAAGTTATGAATCCATTATTCAAGTTTTCTTTTTGGGCGTTCGTTTTTTCTTCATGCGTGTAATTTCGGCCTATTCTTTTATTGGTTTTTATTTTATTTTATAATTTAGATATTAAATTTTTTAAATTGATTAATTTTATTCGATCTCATTAATATTTTTAAGATGTATTTTAACAATCAATATAGGTCATAAAAAATCTCTCATAATATATTATAATTGACTTTCGAAATTTAGACGATTAATTTATCATTTATTTTGGAAAGCTCATCACGGCATCCTACCTCATGGGCTTCGGCCTCTTCTTTCGTGCGTGTGACAAACGTCTCCAACTCTATAATTAACTCTGGGACCGCCAAACATTGTACTCGATATCTCGGTGTCCGAGAATATTTTCCAAAAATAAACTTCTTTTTCCACTACTTGTTTCCGTGTAAGGGCAATAGATTGATAGTTAAAAAGAGTAAAAACAATTATTAATGAATTAAAATAAATTAATTAGTTCAGAGTAAAAGCATATTGATTAAAAAGCCTTTCAACTTTATAAGTTCGCTTTTTATTAAACCAAGAAGGATGCACAATATTATCCTTGGTCGGCAGAGATGATTTAGTTTTTTTAATTTGTTAATCCTAATTTATTATTTAAAATTATCTATGATTTCTAATTTTATTAATTGTTTAGTGTTATGTATGACATGATTATAGACACCGAAACATTCTGCCATACGTCCGTTGTCTTATCATAAGTGTGAATGCAAGAACTTATGTATTATAAAATTTTATATCTAAACGTGAAAATAAATAGATAACTAAAATTATCCCACCATAGACGTCATGTGTGTTTGGAGAATAATTTAAAATATCCATTAAAAAAACCTTTAATTCATTTCATACTTAACGGATAATACTTCATTCATACTTTTATTAAATATAATATTTACTAATAACTTAACCATTAAAAAAAAATCAAATTAGAATGGCTAAACAAGTTAGTAGATTAATGGATTAGACAGATTGAACAAGAAGGTTTGGGTTGGCTGAGTGAGTGATTCAAATTTTGATTGAGCTTGATAAACTGATCCAACTAGTTATTAAAATAATTAGACTTGTTATGTACGTAGAGGTGCCTAAGGTGGTTCGCTCGCTCCATCATCCCCGTCAATCCGTCTCAGAATAAATATGGAAGAGATAAATTACGAGAACTGCTAGCTCAGATATTATGACTAGCACGTGTGAAAGACGAGTATACTCGTTTTGTCAGATTTTGATCTCCATACTTTAAAATGACAATATCGTACTCGTTGACCCGAACTTGTTATGTGTAGAGCTAATTAGGATAATAGACTAATTATATATTAGAAATCAATCGAGATTATCAAACTAGTCAATTACTTGAATAAGTAAAGTTAACTAAATCAATCAAGCTACTAAATTAGAATAGATCAGTTAGTGAATTTGAATAAGTTTAACGTGTTAAGCAGACCTCTGTGATGGGTGTATTGAATAGATCAAGTAAATTAACATATAAAAGAAAGACCAAATGAACTATATAAATCATATTAATTGATATGAGTATGAAAAATTGACTAAAGTCAATTGGTATATATACTGAGTTAAAGTCAAGGGAAGTTAATGAACACCTTTTCCTTCCTGATTAAGCTAGTCTTCTTGGCCAAGTCAATCGACCGACCAATCTCCCTAATAAAAATTGACCGGCTAGACTCCCCAATAAGAGCCAACTCATTGGCCAAAGTCGATCGACAGTCTGCCCAATAAAAATCGACCGACTAGAGTCACCTGTCAAAGCCAATTGGCAATCTACTTAGTAAAGATCGACCACTAGAGTCGACCGACAACTTTCTTAGTAAAGGCTTACCTTCCAATCTTCGGTTGGTCATATCCACGGGTTCAACTCAACTCCACGATCGTATATCCAGCTCATGTTCGATCGGCTCTGCTGATCGGATGCTTCAACTCACCCACACTCTTATCTGATGTCTCTCCCAGCTCTAAATATTTAATTTTTCTAGCACGTGAATTGATGTGATATGTGGAGTGATATAATAGATCCCCAAAGATTTTCTATCATACTAGATATGAGTAATATATCCTTGATACGGCGATGAGCCATCCTCTTTACCAAAACACATTTTTATATTTCCGAAGATATGATTTGAACATCAAAGTAGAAGACCGGGATAACTCGATCACCGTTCTAACCTCCTTTTCCTTGATCTTTTGCTCTTCTCGGGGTTTTCCGAAGGACAGCTCACCAATCTTTTCGACAGCCTCACTTTCCTTCTCATCACGAAGACTTGGTCAACACTAATAATATTCATCTAATTTTCATCGATTTCAGACATTTTAACATATAAAAGAAAGACTAAAAGAGTTGACCCATTAAAATATTTCACAAGTGACACTTGCAATCAAACAAAGAAATGAAACGCTATATATATATATATATATATTTATTGTGTTTCGAATGTTATTCGAATTTTGCAGTGTCTATGAGATAAACAAAATTTGATCACATCACATGAAATTTCTTCGTTGTACTGAGACACAGAGGACGACGGAACCGGCGCGTCGACGGATTCCAACACTCGATTGGATCACGAACATTCATTGATTTATGTTTGTTACATTAATTGATCGATACATGTTTTTGATCTATTGAAATATAATCTAATTTAAGTTAATTAGTGGGCGAACTGAAGAGATCGCCGGCGGCAATTAGCGGACAGGTACCGCCGGGAAGAGGGCTTGCCATATGTCCTCGAAGGCTGCGAGAATGGCGGCGTGGTGTTCTCTCGAGTTAAGCGACAGGAAGCATTGCAGAAGCTGCTCCAGCCCCTCGCCGGACACGATCTGCTTTTCCACCACCATCTCCGCCATCGACCGTAGGAAGTCCAACCTCGGGTCCTCCGACTGCTTCACCACCGCGAAGCTCCCCCTCACCGCCAGCGGCGCGCATGGAATCGGCTTCCTCGTCAGCCTCTCTGTTTCCTCATCGCCGCTCCACCACCCGCTGTCAGCTTCATCGGTCGAGGATCGAGTACCCCGGTGCGATATCGGAACGTCGCGCCGCCTTCCCCCGGATCGATGTGCCGAAGAAGGAAGAAGCGAGCTTTTGATCTCCACGTCGGTCACGCCGCCGCAGGGAACGAAGCTACAGCACTTCGCTTCCTTCCGCCGCCTCTGTTCGTACGCCGGCCGCTGCCGCATGGAGGCGTCAGCGACGGGTCGTTCGTCGGCGGCGGAGAGACTGAGACCGGGTACGCAGCAGCATCCGAGAGAGGCGAGAGGCGGCAGGGAAGACGAGGGAAGGGTACGGGGGTGATTGCAGCCGGCGAAAGCGGCGGCGAACGAGACAGGGGACGAAGTGGTGGCGTCCTCCTCGGAGATCAAACGGGGCAAACGCAGACGTTGCTGCTGCTTTTTGGTCGTCATCGAGACGTCTGGAACAGAGTGATGACGAAGCCAAACAACCCCCAGTTTTTATATGATTTAATGTGTGTTTTCTAAATTTTAAGAAATAGCCCCGAAGATTTAATGAATGTCAAAAAAACGTCTCCAAAACTTTCTTTCCTTTATCAATAAAAATAAAATATTTAAATGATAATTAAGAAGGTTAAAATGGATGGTTTAGTCTTCGACAAGCGATATTTTGGCAAACTAATAAAATCTCAAGGGAAGAAGTATTTTGATATTATCATAGCATAGGGGTAAATTGAAAATATTGTAAAAGTATAGAAGGTATCATGAAAATTTGTCCGGTGGGGGTTGTTGTAAGGCTGAAAACTGACGGAGAAGAAGATTGCTATCTCGTTTGATTCAGGATCATGGGCTCCGTGGGTAACAGGAAGTTGGGTCCCATTGTCTCAGAACTTTAATCACCGTCCTACACGTTTGTTCCCTGTTTCAAATCGTGCATGGGATTACTATCTGCTTTGCTATGGAATTGGCCGACGTCGGGCATCCATTTCGACCCTCTCGTTGCGGACGAGGGAGAGAAAAACAATATTATTGTACATATAGCATAGACGAATTTAAGATGATTGATTTAATTTTTATTATTCAAACGCACATAATTCTTCTCGACGATTTAAAAGGCCCAAAATATTTCACACTGTGCTGCTGCCCGCAAGCAGATAGCGTTACGATGGGCATTCCAATTAGTCATTTCCATGATCACGTGGCCGTAGAGGGTACTAATTTAGATGGTATCAAGTTCAGAATGTACATTATCGTTTTCCAGAACATATCCCCAGAACGAATCCGGCAACTTAGAGTAACTCATCATCGACCTAATCATTTTCATAAGAGTCTTATTCCTTTGCTCCGCCACACCATTTTGCTGAGGTGTGCTTGGTGCGGACAATTGGGATTAAATCCCAGCCTCTGATAAGTAACTCCTAAACTCTCCCAAGAGGTACTCACCACCACGATCAGACCGTAGTGTCTTGATACTTTTACTTTGACGTTTCTCCATATCAGCCTTGAATTCTTTAAACCTGTCAAAGTATTTAGACTTGCGACGCATCAAGTAAATGTATTCATGCCTTGAATAATCGTCTATAAAAGAGACGAAATATTCAAAGCTACCTCTAGTCTGGATAGACACAGGACCACATAAATCAGAATGAACCAACTCCAACACATCTTTGGCACTATACCCCTTGGCCTTAAAAGGTCTCTTGGTCATTTTACCTTCCAAGCAAGATTTGCAAGTTGGGAAATCTTCCACCACTAATGTACTCAAAGGTCCATCAGCTATCAATCTTTGAATTCTACTTAGGTTAATATGACCAAGTCTTAGATGCCAAAGATATGTTTGGTTCATCTTCGAAGGTTCTTCTCTTATTAGATTTAGAAGACGAGTTATTTATTTCTATTTGCATTATGGGAGTTTTGGATTTAAGAGTATACAAATTGTCAATCAAAGTACCAGAACAGATAATCTCCCTTTTTCTTTTTATAACAACCTTGTCATTAAAAGAAATAGAATATCCATCCAAAAATAATTTAGAAATTGAAATTAAATTCTTTCTAAAAGTAGGTACATAAAGACAACTTCTTAAACCCAAAATTTTATTCTTATCAAACGATAAATAAACATCTCCCACTGCAATAGCCGCCACCTCCGTAGCATTGCCCATGTAGACAGTAATCTCTCCCTCAGCTAGTCGTCTGGTTCCTGGAACCCTTGCAAAGTATTGCAGATATGATCAGTGGCTCCGGTATCTACACACCAAGTACCAGTAGATAATACCGCTAAACATGTTTCGACGACCAAAGAAAAAGATTTACCTTTGTTCTCCTTTCGGCGAGGACAGTCCGCCTTCCAATGTCCAGTCTGCTTGCACGTGAAGCACTAGCCTTTCAGCTTTTTCACTCCAGCCTGAGGTCCCTGAGGTCCAGCCGCCTTCTTTGCTACACTTTGTTTCTTCTTCTTCTTGCCTTTCGGCTTAGAAGTAGAAACCCTTTAAGCAATAAAAGCTTGAGCACTCTGACGAAAAAGCCCTTCTGCCGCCAGGAGTTCCACCAATGAATACAACCGCTTATTCATGTTGTAGTTCAGGCGCTCCTAGGTAGAGACTGGAGAATGATATCGACCTGGGTTTCCCCATCGATCTCAGCTCTAAGGGCTTCCATCTCATTCAAATGAGCCATCATCTTGAGAACATGATTCATCACGGGTGTTCCCTCAATCATGGTTGTCGTCATCAAGTTTCTCATAGCCTCCTGCCTAGCAGCCCGATTCTGGTGTCCGAAGAGTTCCTTGAGATTGATCATCATGTCATAGGCAGTAAGAAAAGCCTGATGCTGATGTTGCAGTACATTTGACATAGAAGCCAAAATGTAACACCGCGTCATCTCATCTGCCTTAACCCACTTCCTATAACTCTCTCTCTCCCCTTCACTAGAACTATCAGTAGGCTGAGGAGGGCATTCCTCAAAAAGTACAAATTTGTACTCCTCTGCAGTTAAGAAAATATCCAGGTTGTGTTTCTAATCAACATAATTAGGGCCAGTAAGCTTATTTTCTTTTAAAATCAAGCCTAGTGGGTTGAAAGTCATTTTGAAAATGTCCCTAAGAATCACAAAGATCAAAACATTAGATTTCAAAATTTTATTGATTCCTCAAACAATAAAATTTTTTAAAATCAACCAACACATCAAAACTCCGAGAATATTACATGCCACAATAGTGTGAACGTATAACAAATTCTACGTTTGTAAGAGGAGATTTTACCCATTAATTTTATTATCTTGTCAACCTTACTTTTGACAAATAAAATTAATAGTTAGTTTCTCTTTGACCCTACAAATAATAGCAGTGACTCCGATAGGGACGATACTATTATTTGCATCTATGTGTTTACCATTACCTGGTACCAAGGCAATTACTTAGGATTATGTCCCTTCCGATGGGGAAGATCACATGCTCCTAAATAATTTCCTATAACCCCTTTTTTGACCTAGTGATTCGCAAAACAAACTCATCCGATATGGAGGAAGACACTCAGAGCCAACACGCAAGTTTGTTCGCATCACTAATCAAAATTGTAATAGAGGCCATGGGAATTAAAAAACCCTCTCCCACTTAGTTATTTATATTGAGGAATTTTTTTTCTAGCAATCACAACATGCATATTAAAACAAAAGCAATAAATATGGAAAAAATTATAATTTCAAACTATCATGACCTTTTATCTTCCAATACGCCTCCCGTCGTGTCGTCATCTCGTCTCCTCCTTCTAGATCCATGCGCAAGCCATCATAGGAGCTCCGAGCCGAGATAAAAAATTATTTTTAATTTACATCCATTGATCTTATACTTCACGAAGGAGTGTACAAAAATCTAGATCAAAAGTAAACTAAAAATAAAGAGCGGCTAAACAATGCCGTATTTAATTACAAAAATTAAATACTAATCTAGCCTCGTCAAGCCCGAGGATTCAAAAATTATTACAAACATACAATCACTTCCAATCACATACACACATATGGCTATAATAGTGGATCTTATGCCTGCAATAAAAAGTTAGCTTACGCATATCCTACTATTATCTGGCATAAAATATATGATTAAATTGCATGAAAGTAACCGAATCCAAACACACAAAATCGGAAACTTGCGCTCTGATACCAATTGTTGGGTTTTAGTCCCTTGGATGGTGCACATGGAATCTATCCGTTGCCGTGTCCCCGGATTAAAATTTCATTAATTGAAATTAATCCGGACACATACGAAACTTCCAATCGACCGTTTCGTTGTCGTTCTAATGACTTGAGCGATCGCTTGAACAAACTTGTTGATCAAGCAATTTGACTCTTGTAGTCGGTTAGCCACGGAAAAGACAACGACGTAAGATCGTCGGTTTTTGTGTTTTACAATCGGGGTCTAAGTTAATTAATGAATAATTAACAACAATGAGGAAAGATAAAGAACAAGAACAAGAACTGAACAAAAACAAACCTCTTGATCTTCTATTGTATGACCTCCCTCCTCTAGGATGTCGTGTGGGCGACGATCTACCAAGAGTTGAAGCAGCCTGGACCACTCTTCTCTTCTCTCTTACTTGCGCCAACCTCCAAGAGGAAAGACCCTCTTCTCCTCTTCTCTTCTTTGCCACCGGCCACCACCACCTTCTCCTTCTTTGTGCCGCCGGCCACCAAGGAGGAATCGCCTCCAAGATTGTGTCACCTCTTGAGAAGGAGAAGGAAGAATCAAGAGAAGAGAAAGCTCTCTTCCTCTTCTTTGTGTTGCCGCTGAAACCCTAGGGAGAGGGGAGAGGGGAGAGGGGCGCCGACCACATGAGAACCAAGGAAAGAAAACCAAGGAAGAGATTAAACCGAAGCTTTATAAACCAAAGAAGTTATTTTTTGGGTCTAGGCTTCATGAGGTATTTATAGACTACAATAGGGATCATGAGGAGGAGTTGGTTCTTGTCCACCTAACGGATTTTTTTAGCTACAAACATTTTTAGCAACAAAACTGGATCCGTTAATAATGATCCAATCCACTAAAGGATCATTATTGAATTACCTCACCAACCCCCATAATAAAATATGGGCTCCAATATATTATTTATACAAAATTCTCCCCGTGTTTAAGATATCGCATGCCCGTTAATTAATTAATTAATCTGATAATTAATTAATTAACTTCTAACTCCATGAGTAGTACCACTCAACCTTATTATCATGTCGGACCAAGTCCACCTGCAGGGTTTATATGATAAACTTTATGAGCTCCTCAAGGGGACATCATCATCCTAAAATATGACACAGTTTTCTCTTATAATCAATGGCACACCATGTAAATAATACTATTTCTCAATTTACCGAGCTTATCGATTTAATGAATAAATCTCGCCCACTGGTAAATCAAAGAAATAAATACTAAGTGCATGCGCCCATTATTATATCGGGATTAAGAGCATGTACAAAATAATATCTTAAGGTTTGATTCAATTATATAGTCAGTATAGATTGAATCACCTCAAAGTTGGTCCGCTCAATACACTCAAAGTGTACTAGTGTAACTCTATGGTCAAGACAGACCATATCAAATTACACTATAACCATGCCAATGGTTTGTCCAAGACCATCTAGGTTGTGAGCATCTTCTTATACTCAACAAGGGACCGATAACATGATCTTCTGTGTGACACTACACACCATATTATCTACAGTGTAAAGTATTAAATAACATGCACACACATATATACAGATATAAAATGCAATCATGATCATGTGATTCTTATTCCAAAATGTAGATGTTCATACAAAAAGGCTAGGCTCTTAGTATACATCCTAACATCAACATGGCTCGAAGCTTCTCAGACACCTGCCGGCTGAACTCCAAAGAGTTGATGTACTCAACTCTACGGGTGTCCCACCGACTGACTTCCCCCTCCTTGTGGATGCGCAATTCCTCGAGCTCCACTCAAGCTGCCTCCCACTCCGCCTTCTCGGCCCTCAGACGTCCAAGCTCTTCCTTCTGGTTGTTCAGCTCTCAATCCCAAGAAGTTAGCTCGGTCGTCAGCTCCTCCACATGCTTATCCTGGGCCGCCACCTCTTCTCCCTTGGCTAGGAGCTGGGATTTGAAGGACTCGGAGGCCCCGGACAAGTTGAGGAGCTCTGCCTGAGGTTTGGTTAGGTCGCCCTGAGTTCTCGCCTGGAGGGCCCAAGCCTTCCGCTCAGCGTACTCCAGGTTGGAAATCCGGACGTTCGACTGAGAAATGGCCGAGTTCACCATCTCAACTTGGCCTCGGGCGATTCCCAGTTATTCCTCAGAGTGAGCCAGGCGGTCCTGAAGGGTGGTGACCTTGGCTCGTAGGTCGCTCAGGGTGGACTCGTTGGAGACAAGTTGAGTCTGCTTGAGTCGGGTCTCCAAGAATTCCACCCGCAACTCAACCCACCCAGGGCTGTGAAATGGGTCAGAAGTGACATAGACAAGCTATGACACACCCCCAGAACTGCAAAAGGGAGAAAGGTCATAAAATTTCTAAAGTCCAGGTAGTAATAAGCAAAGAGAAACGTTGATTCCAGATATACCTGAGTGGCGTTGAGGAAGAAAGAGTCGGTCTTACTACCCGACCTGCGGTAGTAGGGCCCCTCGAGCCCTTGTAGATAGCGATCAGCCACCGGCCCATACAGTCATAGTTCTTGGCATCGGGCGGGCAGGTCATCCAGGGGCACTCCCAGGCGGCAGTTAGATAAGGTGGGTACCAGGAGATGCATGGGGGTCGATTGATCTGACCTTCTGCTGGTGGAGACCCCGATCTCTCTGGTAATGGGAGGTCGGGGGTGCCGGAAGAAACATCGCGGGTAGGGACTTCCCGAGGGGCTTCCAAGTCGATCGTCGCCCTCTTCTTTCTCTTCTTGGGGCGTTTGCTGGAAGAGGGTCTGGCCGAGTCGCCAGTTGGGGATGGCACTCGTCGCCGCCTCGAGGCAGGAGGTTGCTCGCCGATCTCTGGCAGCTCCGTGCCAAGGTTTGGAGCCACGGTGGCTTGCGCCGGGACGACCGGAGTTGAATCCAGGGGAGTGGCCTCGGGCGGGGCGTCCTCCCTTTCCTGCAGCTGAGAGAGGACCTGAGCCTCCAGCTCGGCATCGTCAAGCCCAAAGCCCTCCTCCAGGGCCGCTACAAGGGTACCGAGCCTTCAATCGACTCACTTCGCACCCAGTCGAGGTGTTCCAGACCAGGCACATCCTGACTCGGGAAACACAGCTATCCTCGGTAATAACAAATGTAGAGCTCGAGTTCATCTCGAATCTCTAGTTGGCACTATCGTTCGAGGTTTTGTTGCAACACACAGAAACACCCACTCCCTGACACAAGACTAGCAGAAGAGGTACGGGGTCGGCACATACCTGATACCATTCATGTATGAATCGTGAGTATCTCGCTGACGCCATGATCTTCCTGCCATGCCTTGGCACCCTGTACCACGGCCGCCTATGCCTGTGCCAGGCCGAGCGGCACCTGACGACGCTCGCCCATAAGTTGACAGTGCCCCTTTCCTTATTCCGGTATGTGACACCCTACCCTGCCACCACTGGCTATGCCTTGCCCTGTCTCCGCATACGACAAAAGGTGGAAGGCCAGGCAGAAGCTATCGGCTCTCCCTGGCAATATAAGTCTCTCCGCTCCTCGTCCCCCAAGTACGCGCAATAGTATTATTGCTATTGTTCCATTGCTTTCGCTCTTCCACCACCGGGGACTGACTTGTCCATCGGAGTGCCTTGCTGGGGACTTTTCTTGACGGGTTCGCTAACGATCTTTTTCTTGCATATCGGATCCAGCATCAGCAACTCGCGACCTTCGGGAGACCGCGAGCTCTTGGGAGTCCACCTTGCTTCGCGATAGGATCAACTGGGATCCAGGTCAATCCCCTAAAACTAGCGACAGAATAGGTCAAACCCGTCGGTAACAACGACGGAATAATAATAATAATCCGTCGCTATTAGCGACGGATTGTAACATGTTCGTCCCTATTAGCGATGGACAAGTTATTTCCATCGCTAAATTAGGTTTAATTTGCATCGTCCCCCCCCCCCGGGCGTGCGTGATCAGGCTCTCTCTTCTCCGTTGCGTCTCTGTCATCCCCTGCGAACCCACCTCCGGCGAACCCTCCTCCAGTCAAAAGTACACTGCATCTGGTAGGTTTCCGACAGCCTTGTTTTCTCCTTCCGCGGCCAACGCATCTTCTTCACCAGTGAAGAAGTTCATCCAGCAGGCGTGGCCAGGTGCGGCCATGAGCGGCCAGGTGCGGCCAGGTGCGGTTGCTGCGGTCGCGCATGGGTTGTTGCGGTCGCGCGAGGGCTGGCGCAGCTACCGACGGCCGAAACAGCAAACACTAGATAATTGATCAATTAAATATTCATTAATTGATTAATTAATTACTTAATTAATTGATTAATTAATTGATTAGCAAGCCTGTTTAATTAATTGTTTTATCCTAATTAATTATTATTAGTATAAGATTAATATTTGTTTGACTATACTTCTAATATGTGTTGGATCGGAGTAAATCGATAGAGGGGGGGGGGGGGCGTGAATATCAATCTAAAAATTTCGGGCAATTTAAGAGGAAAACGTAGCAGAAAGAGTAAAATAAGAGTCGCTAACACGGTTTGTTTTTCTTGGTTCGGAGACGCGGTCGGCTCCTACTCCAAGGCCCATGGTCCTTGACCATTTACGTTGGGCAATTCTATATTCGTAGAAATGATTACAGTTTCGAGTACAGATATAGAATCGAAAAAGAGAATTACAACACTTAAGAAATGATAGCTTTTATCGACGACCGGAGTGGATGGAATTTCGGAGCAGCGGGCCGTCGTCAGCGCTTGAATCGCGAGTTCGGAGCTTGTTGGGGTGTAGCGCTTGAGCGAAAGTGTTGAAAGCGAGAGTTGCAAGTTGTAACGAAGCCTTGGGGGTGAACCCCCTTTTATAGTGGTTGCTTCGGCGCCTGTGTTGAAGGGGGCGCCTACACGTGGCCTCTCCTGCGGGAACTCTAATCTGTAGGCTCGGTCAGTGCTTATCCCCTTCATTAAGGCGCTTGAGCTGACTGGGGTGCCTGTGTTAACACAGGAGCCTAGCTTGACTTGGTCCAAAGGCTTTCGTGGCAGTTTGCTTCGATGGTCTTTATTTGGCCTTGCACTGGGGCGCCTATATCCATACAGGCGCCTAGCCCAGTGAGGCACCTCCTTCCAATGAGGCGCCTGAGCTACAGAAATGCAGTCCCTTCGTTTCCTGCAATCAGGGTTAGTTCCAAAACACAAGAAGCAAATATATATGATATGTTAGACATTATTTACAGCCTAAGCTGTCTTGGTTCTGACTTTGGGTCTCCCAAATGGAACCCTAGGTCGAACCGACGCCTAATGTTTCCTCCTACGGGGAACGCGTCCTTACCTACTCCTCTCGTGAGAATTTACCTTTTTTTGCCAACCGGCTCCTCCAGTTGGACTTTTGCCCAGCTTCACTCACTAGGTTTTCGTTCCCAATCCGCAATCAGGTTTTCGTGCCCAGCTTCACTCACCAGGTCTTCGGTGCCCAGTCCTTGATCAGGTCTTAGTGCCCAGCTTCACTCACCAGGTCTTCGGTGCCCAGCTTCACTCACCCGGTCTTATTACCCAACTTTACGTCAGGACTTAGTTGCCCAGCCCGCGACAAGGACTTAGTGCTTAGTGTACCTAGGACATTCCTGCACACTTAATTAGCTTGTTAGATCACAACCAAATCTTAACTTCTGAACCCTTTACCATTATCAAAACATAGGCTCGACTTTGGTGCTTCCGACACCAACAATCTCCCCCTTTTTGATTTATGGCAACACGGTTCAAAAAGTTATGTTAAACATATTATAGTAATTTAACAACACTAACAATAGAATTTTATCTCCCCCTGAATTTCACATTCTCCCCCTAAAATTTTTAAAGTCATGCGGGTTTTGTAAACTTTCTAAGTGCTAAGTGATTAGCAAAAACCTTTAAGTTTTTGACTAAGTATTTTTATGAAATTGCACTTAAGAACACTTAGGCAATTTTTGAAAAGGTTTTGTAACCTAATTTTTGTTTCAATATTTTGAAAATTTACTTAGGCAAAACAAGTTTTGAAAATTGATTTTCCTTACAAAGTTTCAATTTTGAGATCTTGGAAAAAATTTGCTTAAAAACATTTTCACAAAAAGAATTTGTTTACTATGAAAAATTTACTTAGCACATTTGCCAACAATTTTTTTTGAAAAATAATTTAGCTCAGGCACATTTGTTTACCAAAAAAAAATTGCCTTAGAAATGTTTTTCAAAATACACTTAGAAATTTTTGAAGCCTTTTCGAAGTGCTTAGAAGAAAATACTTAGAAAAATTTAAAGACCTTTTTAAGTCCTTAAAAAACTTTTGAAAAAAGTTTTTGAAAACTGAAAAGTACTTGAAAACTGAGCACTTAGAGCTTTCTACTTTACTTTTTGAAAAAGAGATGGAAAAATTTGAAAAATTCTCTCTTTCTTTTGTTTCTCTCCCCCTTTACCATATATCAAAAAAAATTGATAACTAGTACAACAGGTAAGTTAGAGTTAGTAAGAAATTGAGATTCTGTATTGAACCAACTCTAATCAAAGAAAAAACAGGACCAAACCAAATTAAACCGATCTTGTTCGGGTCCTGTCTAACTCAGTTAGCTACTAACTATCATAAACAGTAGCTTTCTCTAGGGTTAGTTAAGTTAAGTGATCTAATCAAGTTAGATTTTCTAAGCTTGACACTTAACCTGATTGCTGTTTAACTTGTATTTATTGCCCCAATTACTGCAGATGCACTAACTTAAAGCATCTTGAATCAAGGCATAGACCTAAGCATCTCAACTCAGTCTAGGTTATCATTCAAAAGTACCCTAAGGTGCTTGTGAGATGTTGTCTTCTAAATCTATAGGTGCATGCAGTTCTAGGGTTAGGGCCTAAGCTAAGTACATTTGCGAAAAAATCCTAGTTTTGAAGGGGGTTGTTTTTGAAGAAAAACTAAGTCGAAAAATCATTTTAAATTTCAACAACTTGATAAAATAATAAATTTGCTAATTTTCAAAAAAATTAAGAAAAATAATTTTCGAAAAAAACATTAAGAGAAATAGGAAAAGTTTTTAAGAAGACAATATTAATCAGTCCTATTCTACTAAGCACAACCCTAACTGCCTTCTTAGTGAGCTAAACTTATACTCAGGTAAGGGTTTGGTAAATATATCGGCTAAGTTGGATTTTGAGTCCACATGTTTAAGTACTATTTTACCCCTGGCTACATGATCCCTTACAAAATGATGTTTAACTTCTATATGTTTTGTTCGGGAATGTTGAATTGGGTTTTTAGTCAAGTTGATTGAACTAATGTTATCAATATAGACTTGGGTTTGGGTGTAGCCAAGCTGGAAGTCCTTAAGAGTATGCATCATCCACAAAAGTTGTGCTACACATTCTCCTAGGACAACATATTCTGCTTCTGTTGTGGACAATGCTACGTAGTGTTGCTTTCTACTACACCAGCTGACTAGGCTATGTCCTAATAGTTGGCAACTTTCACTTGTACTTTTTCTATCTAGTTTGCACCCAGCATAGTCAGAGTCAGAATATCCTGATAATTCAAAAGTGGAAGTCCTAGGATACGAAATCCCTACATTTAGGGTACCCTTAATGTACCTAAGTACTCGTTTTAGGGCTGCTAAGTGGGATTCCTTAGCACAAGTTTGGTACCTAGCACACATTCCTACAGAAAATAAGATATCAGGTCTACTTGCGGTCAAGTAAAGTAGGCTACCAATCATGCTTCGGTATAGCTTAAGATCAACAGGCTTTCCTTCAGGGTCATTATCTATTTTGACGTTTGTAGCAATAGGGGTACTTAAGCTTTTGGAGTTATCCATTTTAAATTTCTTTATTAACTCTTTAGCATACTTGGATTGGTGAACATAATTACCATCTCTAGTCTGTTTAATTTGTAATCCTAAGAAAAAGTTAAGCTCACCTACCAAGCTCATTTCGAATTCACTTTCCATTATTTTTACAAATTCTTTTAGAAAGTTAGAGTTGGTGGATCCAAAAATTATATCATCAACATAAATTTGGACAATAAAAATATCGTTTTCTAAGATTTTAACAAAAAGAGTGGAGTCAATTTGACCTTGGTTAAATTCCTTAGAAATTAGATAAGTTGATAGGCGTTCATACCATGCCTTAGGTGCTTGTTTCAACCCATAAAGTGCTTTTCTAAGTTTAAAAACATACTCAGGTTTTTCTAGGTCCTCAAATCCTGGGGGTTGTCCTACATAAACTTCTTCTTTGATAAACCCATTTAAAAAGGCAGACTTAGCATCCATTTGGTATAGCTTGAACCCTCTATGGGCTGCAAAGGCTAACAATATTCTAATTGACTCAAGTCTGGCTACTGAGCATTTGTTTCATCATAGTCTAACCTTTCGACCTGACTAAACCCTTTAGCTACTAAGCGGGCTTTATTTCTAACTATTTCCTCTTAATCATTTAATTTGTTTATGAACACCCACTTAGTATCTATAACAGATTTACCCTCAGGTTTAGGTACTAGTTCCCAGAGTTGGTTTCTTTCAAATTGGGCTAACTCCTCTTGCATAGCTATGATCCAATCAGGGTCAGGTAGGGCTTCTTCTATAGTCTTAGGTTTAATTTTCAAAATTAATGCGATCTGACTAAGATTTTTATAGGAAGACCTAGTTATGACTCCTAAGGTTGGATCACCCATAATTTGATCAGAAGGGTGACTGAGTCTGGGTTTCTTGGTTCTTCTAGTACTAGGTTCAGCCTCAGGTCTGGCTGGACAGTTCGGTTCAGTGTTTGGTTCAACTACTTGGGTTGGTTCAGTTATTGGTTCAGTTGACACCTCAGTAGTTGGTTTAAGAGTTAGTTCATTTAGAGGTTCAACCAGTGGTTCAATTGTTGCTTCAATATCTTCCTGATCAATATCTGATTGGTTCAATTTCCTCATCAAAAATTAAGTTTGTAATTTCTTCAATTTTGTGAGTTTGTTTATTATAAACCCTATAGGCCATACTAGTTGTTTAATATCCTAAGAAGATCCCTGGGGTTGATTTGGATTGAAACTTACCTAGGTAGTCCTTAGTGTTCAAGATATGGACTTTGCACCCAAAGACTCTTAGGTAGTGTAGGTTAGGCAGTCTATGATAATATAATTCATAAGGTGTTTTATTATACCTTTTATTAATTAGAACCCTATTTTGGATGTAGTACGCTGTACTTACCGCTTCTGCCCAAAATTGGTTAGCTAGATTAAATTCATTCAACATGGTTCTAGCGGCTTCCTGAAGGGTTTTATTCTTTCTCTCCACTATCCCATTCTGTTGGGGGGTTCTAGGACAGGAAAACTCATGTATATACCCATTTATTTTGTAAAATTCTTCAAACCTTTGATTTTCAAATTCTCCCCCATGATCACTTCTAAGTCTTTTGATTTTAGTATCATTTTGGTTTTCAATTATTTTACATAAGTCAATAAATAAGTTTAAAGTTCCATCCTTAGTTTTTAGGAACCTAACCCAGGTAAACCTAGAGTAATCATCGATAATTACTAAGTAGTACCGATTCCCGCTTAGCGACTTGGCTCCGTGTGAATCAAATAGGTCAAGGTGCAGGAGCTCAAGTGTGGTTTGGGTTAAGTCTGATTGAATTGGTTTGTGAGTAGACTTGGTTTGTTTGCCTTGATTGCATGAGTTACAGTTTATGTTTTCAAAATTCTCAATTTTTGGTACACCTTTAATTAAACCAAGTTGGGTAATTTTAGAAATTAGTTTAACATAAGTGTGACCTAATCTCCTATGCCAGAGGTTGGATTCTTCTAATTGAGTCAAGAGGCATTTTGGTACTAACGGTAAATTGATAGTATAAACATTATTTTTCCTAGTACCTTTAAGCATAACTTCTGAGTCTTGGAGGTTTCTAATCAAGCAGTCAGAGTTGGTGAATGTAACTACGTAGCCAGTATCACATAGTTGACTTATACTAAGCAAATTGAACTTAAAATTCTCAACCAAGAGTACTTTTTTAATCACAAAATCAGACTTGAGTTCAATGTTACCTGACCCAATGACTTTGAGTGTAGCATTGTTGCCAAACGCTACTGAGCCTAGGTTCTTGAACTTGATTTTGGTGAATTTCAATTTGTCTCCAGTCATGTGTCTGGAGCATCCACTATCCAACATCCATTGGTCCAAATCTTTATGTTCCTACACCTAAAGTATTTATTGATTTGGATCCAACTAGAGTTAAGGATAACTTAAATTGATCTTCACAACCTAGTATGTCTCACTCAGTCTAGTGTTATCAATCATGTTAACCTTATAGATTTTGTGAGACAAGTTTTCAAAAATAAAGATTTTAATTTTGAAAAGCATAGTTAATTTTGAAGACATTGAATTAATTTTGAAAGTTTTTGAATTCACCGATTTTGAAAACTGTGTTGAATCTAAGATTAATTGAAATTTGTGTTAGATTCAAATTTAACAAATAGTAAAGTAAATTTGATTTTTAGTAATTGGCTTCCAGTTCTTGGCGAGGCACGAGGCCTTCTTTGGCCGTAGCCTTATTGGAGCAACAACCCTTTCCTTGACAAAGCCTTTTACTGAAAATTCATCTTCAAGTTATTTCTTGAAAAATTTTGGTCTAACTAGTTTGGGTCTTGGATCGGTAGCTTCGGCTAGTTCCACTAGACTAAACAGACCAAGTAGGATATACTTGACCTTATTATAGGGGCTTCCCTAATGTACTATCATCTCACCTCCACCCAATACTATGTTGTTCAATTTTCAATTAATTCTTTTGTCCTTAATCTAACCAGTCCTAAGTCTAAACATGATAATTAAAATTACAAAAGGAAACAAACAAGCAAGCAATCAACAAAAAAAAATTATCTACTTATAAAAATGGTCTTTATATTGGCTCCTCCTGGACTAAAGCCTCGATAAGGGTTAGACAAGATGTGAATCTTGTCCTTGGGGATCCAATATTGGTTTGGTCTAGCTTGTTTACTTAAACATAGCTTGGGGACCCATGCTTGGACTTGGGTTCTAGATTGGTTCAACACAGAATAATATACGCGTTGTCTCGACTTAGTTCGATAGCCTAATCTGGATCGGTTAAGAACGGACTTCTGCTTTCCAAGGATTATGTCAAGACACTTGGAACCTGAAGTGAACTGTTCTAAGGCTACTCTGAGCTCCTTGACTTGAGTTTTCAAGGAGGAATTCTCTTCCTCAAGCTTTTGAACTTGAGTTGAGTTACCTGCTTGAATTTGCTCGGTCAAGGACCTCGAGTCGGCTTCCTCTTTCAGGCATTTTACTTCCTGTCGGAGGGATTCGACCCGGATTTTGGATTTTGCTAAGTTGCGAGACAGATAAGAAATCAATTTTGATAATTCATATTCTGAGTAACCTCTTACCGTGATTTGACCGTTCTCCGAGATTGTAAGTCTTCCGTCATCTGGTTCCGACTCTGATCCGGAGTTGACGTCTTCTGAGGCGGTTAGGGCGAGGAGATTCGTGTGTGGGATTTCTTCTTCTTCTTCGGAAGAGGATTCATCCCAGGTGGCTTGGAGAGCCTTCTTTCTTCGCGCCTTCTTGGTCTCCTTCAGGTTGGGGCACTCAGACTTGAAATGTCCCTTTTTGTTGCATTCATAGCAAGAAACGTTGGTCTTGCCCTTCGAGCTTGTTGAAGGTTCTGCTGGATCTTCCTTTCTTCGGCTTGCTTTCTTCTTGCTCGTTTGGTGCTTTAGTTCTTTGTAGTAGTCCCAAGCTAGCCGAACCAACTTGGGTCGATACCCTTCACTATCTTCAGATTCCGAGTCTGAGTCAGACTCGGGTGTTGGTTGAGTCTTCTTCCTGGGAGCTTTCCCTTGAGATTTACCTGCAACAAAAGCTATACCTTTCTCGATCAAGGTAGTGTTAGTCTGTTCGTGCAGTTCTAATTCAGAAAAGAGTTCGTCTAATTTGATTTCCAATAAGTTCCGTGAAACTTTGTAGGCATCTACCATAGACGCCTACAGTGAGTTTCTAGGAAAAGAGTTAAGCATATACCTTATCAGGTCACGATTTTCAACCTTGTGACCTATCGTGTGCAGCCCATTCATCAGCTCCTGAATTCTGGCGTGGAGTTGAGCTGCAGTCTCACCGTCGTGCATCTTGATTGTATAGAGTCTATTCAGCAACAGATCTCTTTTGCTGATCCTCATGTCAGAAGTGCCTTCGTGCAGCTCGATCAGCTTGTTCCAAAGCTCCTTCACGCTGTTGAAGGGACCCACCCGGTTCAGCTCCTCCTTGGTTAAGCCGCATTGCAAAGTTTGGGTTGCCTTTGCATCGACCTCGATTTTCTTCTTTAGTGAGGTGTCCCACTCGGTATAATGTTGCACCACACCTTGTGCATTTTTGGGAATTTTCAGCTCAGACTGGATGATTATCCACTTGTCCACCTGAGTTTTCAGGTGGACTTTCATCCTGCTTTTCCAGTAGGAGAAGTCTTCTCCACTGAAAAGAGGAGGTTTGGTAGTGTTGTACCCCTCTTGCATGACCATTGAATTTTTCTGAAAAAAAATAATTACAAAAAAACTTGTCCCAAGACTAGGTCTTGGATTAGTAGTGCGGGAAGAAATATTAACAATGGAGAAAAGATCGAGTGGTGTTGCGCCAACCTCGATTAACAAAAAAATTCGAGCGAGAAAAAAAACAGATTTTAAAATTTGAAAATTCGAAAAAAAATTCTCAAACTGGTGGTTGCACCAAGTTTGAGCCACCCGCTCTGATACCACTTGTTGGATCGGAGTAAATCGATAGAGGGGGGTGAATATCAATCTAAAATTTTTGAAAAATTTAAGAGAAAAATGCAGCGGAAAGAGTAAAACAAGAGTCGCTAACACGGTTTGTTTTACTTGGTTCGGAGTCGCGATCGGCTCCTACTCCAAGGCCCACGGTCCTTGACCGTTTACGTTGGGCAATTCTATATTCGTAAAAATGATTACAGTTTCGAGTACAGATATAGAATCGAAAAAGAGAATTACAACACTTAAGAAATGACAGCTTTTATCGACGACCGGAGTGGATGGAATTTCGGAGCAGTGGGTCGTCGTCAGCGCTTGAATCGCGAGTTCGGAGCTTGTCGGGGTGTAGCGCTTGAGCGAAAGTGTTGAAAGAGAGAGTTGCAAGTTGTAACGAAGCCTTGGGGGTGAACCCCCTTTTATAGTGGTCGCTTAGGCGCTTGTGTTGAAGGGGGCGCCTACACGTGGCCTCCCCTGCGTGAACTCTAATCCGCAGGCTCGGTCAGTGCTTATCCTCTTCATTAAGGCGCTTGAGCTGACTGGGGCACCTGTGTTAACACAGGCGCCTAGCTTGACTTAGTCCAAAGGCTTTCGTGGTAGTTTGCTTCGATGGTCTTGGTTTGGCCTTGCACTGGGGCGCCTGTATCCATACAGCCGCTTAGCCCAATGAGGCGCCTCCTTCTAATGAGGCGCCTGAGCTGTAAAAACACAGTCCGTTCGTTTCCTGCAACCAGGGTTAGTTCCAAAACACAAGAAGCAAATATATATGATATGTTAGACATTATTTACAGCCTAAGCTGTCTTGGTTCTGACTTTGGGTCTCCCAAATGGAACCCTAGGTCGAACCGACGTCTAATGTTCCCTCCTACGGGGAACGCATCCTCACCTACTCCTCTCGAGAGAATTTACCTTTTTTGCCAACCGGCTCCTCCAGTTGGACTTTTGCCCCGCTTCACTCACTAGATCTTCGTGCCCAATCCACGATCAGGCCTTCGTGCCCAGCTTCACTCACCAGGTCTTCGGTGCCCAGTCCTTGACCAGGTCTTAGTGCCCAGCTTCACTCACCAGGTCTTCGGTGCCCAGTCTATGACAAGGTCTTATTGCCCAGCTTCACTCATCAGGTCTTCGGTGCCCACCTTCACTCACCAGGTCTTATTGCCCAATTTTACGTCAGGACTTAGTTGCCCAGCCTGTGGCCAGGACTTAGTGCCTAGTGTACCTAAGACTTTTCTGCACACTTAATCAGCTTGTTAGATCACAACCAAATCTTAACTTCTGAACCCTTTGCCATTATCAAAATATAGGTTCGACTTTGGTGCTTCCGACACCAACAATATGTTTTGTTTGATTAATTAGAATAATATTATTTGATTGTGCCTCTAATATGTCTTGTTTGATTAATTTGTTTGATTAATTAGAAACAAAGTTGGATAATTTAGATTGTTATTTGTGGTTAATAATGGATTGTTATTTGTGGTTGATAATTCAGATACAATGTATACGAACAAGACATGGATGTATAATATGTTAGATAATGAATTTATCCGTGAAAATTTTTTTGCTGGAGTGGAAGAATTTATGAACTTTACAAAGTGTCATCCTGAGTGTTTGAATGACACTGAGTTAAAGTGTCCATATAATCAACGCAGATGTAGAAATACAGCTTTCTGAGATGAGGATACAGTGAAAACTCATATATGTTGGTATGAGTTTGTTCTAGATTATTACAACTGGTATTGTCATGGTGAGCCGTATGTATTTGAATCTGTTGGACCTTCTGTCGCTTCATCTTCAAACTCAATTGGTCTAGAGGCATCATATACGTCTGCTGATGCAATGCAATCAATGGTTTGCGATGCAATGAATGCATTGTTGATGCAGTCTGGCCCTGATTGTTGTTTTGGTGTTGACACCGATTTTAGTTTAGGTTGATGGTTATGATGATTATGATTAAGTCCTGATCGAGGATTAGGCAGGGTTTGGAAAGTCCTAACCTGGAGGGTTAGGTGCGAAAAATCCTAGCTTGGAGGGCTAGGTGTTGGAAAGTCCTAATTCAGAAGGGTTGGGTGAAAAGTCCTAGCTTGGAGGGCTAGGTGAAATGTCCTAACTTGGAGGGTTAGGTGCAAAGTCCCAACTTGGAGAATTAGGTGAAAAGTCCTGGCTTGGAGGGTCAGGTGCCTAACTTGGAGGGCTAGGTTGGATGAAGTTCTAACTCTGAAGGGTTGGGTGAAAAGTCCTAGCTTGGAGGGCTAGGTGAAAAGTCCTAGCTTGGAAGGCTATGTGAAAAGTCCTAACTTGGAGGGTTAGGTGCAAATTCCCAACTTGGAGAGTTATATGAAAAAATCCTTAGCTTGGAGGGCTAAGGTGGATGAAACCCTAGCTTGGAGGGCTGGATTTGACTCCCTGGATCGGCCTAGTGACCGATCAGGGATATTGGCACGCTGCTCCTTCGGGGATCGGTCTGGTGACCGATCCAGCGATGTCTGGTCGGTCCGGTGACCGATCAGGGAGCAAGCAGCTTCCTCACTGACTTGCTCCTGATCGGTCTGGTGACCGATCAGGGAGCGAACAGTGAGTGAGTTCTCCTCCGGATCAGACCCTGGATCGGTCCGGTGACCGATCAGGGACTTGGGATCTAATTACAGAATTACTGTTCATATGTCCTGATCGGTCTGAGTGACCGATCAGGCCTCATTCTGATCGGTCTGGTGACCGATCAGGCTTCACTCTGATCGGTCCGGTGACCGATCAAGCTGTGTTGCCGTGAGAGCTGGGAATCCCAGCACAGAGGTGGATCGGTCTGGTGACCGACCCACAAGCCCTGGATCGGTCCGGTGACCGATCACTTTAATTCAAATTGTACTGTCAGACGCGATCAGAGCGTCTGATCGTATCCGATTCTCTGTGCTTCACTTCTGAATCTTGATTTACTGCTTGATATGCTGCTCTAACACTCTGATTAAGCTGCAGGTGACAGGGGAGGATTCAAACACTCAAGGAGAAGTCAATGGAGGCTTTCCTTGGAGCAGGTTTGTCTGTTTTCCATCTCATGTTGCAACAGCCGGAGTTGCAGACTGGAGCCGCTGACTGGAGCTTGGCTGAGGGAGCTCAGGAAGTCCAGGGAAGGCTCAGTGGTAGCTGGCGTTGGCAGTGAGGTAGCTGGAGGCTGCAGGAGATGCTGTCACCTGACGCTGAGTGGAGAAACAAAAAGGGCGGAGAAGGCTTCGTGGAAGAAAGAACTGTTTTTGCGAACTGAGTTTCTTACCATGCCTTGAGTTCTCCACAACGCGCTTGCTGTGTTTCTGAAGTTCTCATCACCTTGAGCAAGCTACTGCATTCTTGAAGCAACCATTACTTGAGCGCTTGAAGGAGAGAACAAAAGGCTTGGAGTCCGACAGCGGGAAGACACGAGGAAGGGTTCCTTACGTGAGATCGCCGCTGGGTGGAGCTCGGGAAAGCTTGCTGTGTTATTGTCTTTGCTGAGTTCTTGAGTAAGATCCTTCCTATTGTTTCATTGTGCTTAAACATATATTTGTTATTGAAATGCTATAGAGAGGTTTCTCCACCGAGAAGGAGGTTGTCTTCTATCCGGTGTTAACCGGGGCTTGATCTGTCGACGATCAAGGGATCACCCATCTTAAGGGCACGCCAAGGAGTAGGAGCAAGTTATCCCCGAACCTTGTAAACCCTCCTTGTTAGCGATCTTGCTAGTTGTGTTTGTTTTGCTTTCATTTCTGTTTTTAGTTTTCTGCACACTCTGTTTTCTACTCTTTCCGCTGTGCTACTGATATCTGAGTTGCAGAAACTTCATAAGTGTTTAAAGTCAAAGTGATTGGCTATATTCACCCCCCTCTCTAGCCATCCGTTTCCAACATGCATTTGATCAATCAAATGTAGATCAAATACCTACTTCTAAAGTTTAGAAAATATATGACATGTTGAAGGCTAGTGAAAGAGAAGTATGAGAAGATATTCCTTCTGGTCATTCTCAATTATCTGCTACTACAAGATTATTGAATATGAAGGTGGAACATCATTTCTCAAAACGATATTATGATGACATATACCAATTGATGTCAGAGTTGCTTCCAACAGATAACTGAATGACTGATAGTTTTACAATACTAAAAAACTAATTAGAGACTTGGGTTTGCCAATCGAGAAGATACATTGTTGTGTCAATAATTGCATGATTTATTGAACGAAGATAGTGAGTTGATGGAATTAATGTAAAATGTGTAATCATCCTCATTACAAGCATAGTACTTGCATGGTTGGGAAGAAAAAGAAAAATATTCCCTATAAAGTCATGTATTACTTTCCTTTGACTGCTAGACTCCAACGTTTGTATGCATTAGCAGCAATAACAAGTCATATGATCTGACATCAAAACCATGGACATGATGGAGACATAATGTGTCATCCTTGTGATTCTCCTGCATGGAAACATTTAGATTCAACATTTTCTTCCTTTGCTATAGAACCACGTAATGTAAGGCTTGGACTTTCTGCAGATGGATTTCAGCCATTTGGAAGTTATGCACACCAATATTCATCATGGCAAGTTATCTTAACACCATACAACTTACCACCATGGATGTGCATAAAAGATGAATTCATGTTTCTTATCGTGCTAATTCCAGGTCCTCATAATCCAAAAGGGCAAATAGATGTATTTTTGCAACCTTTGATTGCTGAGTTGAATCATTTATGGAATATAGGTTCAGAGACGTATGACATCGCAAGTAAATCAAACTTTATAATGCATGCAACATTATTATGAATCATTAGTGATTTTCCTGCATACTCAATATTATCAGGATGGAGCACGGTTGGAAAGTTAACATGCCCATATTGTATGAGTCAGCCAGATGCATTTTCTTTACCTTGTAGTGGCAAGATTTCTTGGTTAGATAATCATCGAAAATTTTTACCTCTTGATCATTCGTTCAGAAGAAATAAGAAAAATTTCAAAAGGAATGAAGTGGTCAGGAAACTACCCCCAGTTGGGATGTCAGGCGAAGAAATATTAAATGAAATTGTTAGTTATGGATTTCTACCAGTATATCAGGATGATTCAGATGATATCAACAAGTACATTGTTAGAGTCAACAAATATGGTTGAAGGTAAAGAAGTATTTTTTGGGAGCTTCCATATTGAAAATATTTACTCATTCGACATAATTTGGATGTCATGCATATTGAGAAAAATTTCTTTGACAACATCATCAATACTGTGTTGAATATTCATGGGAAAACAAAAGAACAGAATCTCCCTACAAGCTTACGAGCATAACCAAATCTGGAATTCAAGAACAGAGCAGCCAAGACCCAAGTCCAACCACAGAGAACTCATGCGACAATACAGATTCAAGAATTGAAATCGAAAACCCGTAACAACCATCACCATCCAAAACTCTCGGCAGAAACAGAAACCAATAGAGAAACCTCCAACAACCAAAACCTAAATCTAAACATATTGTGATCACTGCATGAATCACACAAGACTTACCCCAAAGATGATATGTGTGCTGCCCTTCTTTGCCCTCCTTGTCTTGAATTGCAAGGTCGCGCGAGATCATCCCCTCCCCAGATCCGTGTGGAAATCGTGACAATGAATCGATCAGTGGCATCGCTGAATGGGTAGTCACAATAGAGGCGATCGAGTCCCCAACTCAGATTCCCCCTTCCTCAATGACGATCGACAACCAACTAGATATAGGATCGGAAAGAGTAGACAAGACCGTCGATCCCACAAGAGGACTACTCGGCTATGAGAGTGTTGGTGCAGGAAGCACCATATCGAACCTTGTTTTGATATTGGCAAAGTGTTCAAAGTTAAGTATTATTGGTGATCTAACAAAGTTACTTGAGTGTGCAGAAAGAAGTCCTAGCGAAGGGCTACTAGGCACCTGGCGAAGGAATGCCAGGATACAAAAGCCCTAGCGAAGGATTGCTAGGCACCAGGAGAAGGACTGCTTGGAATCGAAGACCTAGCGAAAGACTGCAAGGCACCAGGCGAAGGGCTGCCTGGATCCGAAGACCCAGCGAAGGGCAGCTGGGCACCTAGTGAAGGGCTGCTAGGAGTCGAAGACCTAGCGAAGGAATGCTAGGCACCAGGTGAAGGACGGCTTGGTACTGAAGACCTGGCGAAGGACAGCTAGGCAACTAGCGAAGGACTGCTGGGCAAAAGTCCAACCGGAGGAGCCGGTTGGCATCAGGTAAATTCTCCCGAGAGGAGTAGGTGAGGATGCGTTCCCCGTTGAGGGAACAGTAGGTGTCGGTTCGACCTAGGGCCCCATTTGGGAGACCCAAAGTCAGAACCAAGACAGCTAAGGCTGTATAAACTAACATCTTATTGCTTTATGTTGTTTTGGACTAACCCTAGATGCAGGATCGAAGGAACGAGTGTCTGCAGTTCAGAGAGCCTCAAAGGAGTGAGGCAGCAGCTGACCAGGGCGCCCGGAGTGTCCCGGGCGCCCCCAAGGTGAACACAAAACACAAAAAGCAAAGGCAGGCTTCGACAGCTCATGGGCGGGGCGCCCCTGTGCTCCCGGGGGCCCCCCATGCTCCCGGGCGCCCCCTGTGCAAGCCATCGAAGCAGAAGTCAGCGAAGCCAAGTGATAAGCTATGACCCGGTCAATCCGGGCGCCCCCAGTGTCCCGGGCGCCCCAGTCAAGATCTGATCCCGAGTTTGAAGGGATCAGAGTTGACCGAGTGAAACTCGGATCGGCCGACACGTGGGGGGGCGCCCCCAACGTTCCGGGCGCCCCCAGGGGCTATAAATAGGACCTCGACCCCAAGGCTCAGAACAACACTTCATTCAACGCAATCACGCTCTTCTGCTCCCGTGCTCTACTCCAGAAACCTCCTGACTCGAGATACAAGCGCTGACGACGTCCCTCTGCTCCGAGAAACATTCCACACCGGACGTTGGTAACGAAGAGCGATCTTTTATTTTTGTGTTTACTATACTGCAATTGTAACATCTATTTGTAAACCGTTTTGGGCACTTATAGAATTACGCGCAGAAAACGGTCAACGACCGTGGGCCTTGGAGTAGGAGTCGACCTAGGCTCCAAACCAAGTAAAACTACCTGTGTTCGCGATTGTTTTTATTCCGCTGCGTAATTTCTCTAATTCTAAAATCCGAACGTTTTCCGATATTCACCCCCCCTCTATCGGTTCTCTCGATCCAACAGAGAGGACCAAGATCCATCTCTGAGTCGCAGAGGATGGCGTGCCCTAAGTCGTCGGTAGCTCGCTAGCAACGGACTACGTCGATTAGCGGAAAGGCGAAGGTGGCCGTCGACTCTAATCGCAGTGAGGAAAGGAAGATGAAACTATGGGTGTCGGGCAGAGAAGGCAACGAAAGGGGAATTTTTTAAGGGTTGGTTTTTTTGCAAATAACCCCTCCAAATATATGATATTTCCTCCAAAGCCTTAACTTAGTCACTTTTACGCTCAGGCCCCCCTAAAGTTCTGGATTTTACACTATCCATTATTTGTCACATCATTAACCCACTAACTCATTTATTTTAAAGCATATTATTAACACTCCCTCTTGATTCAAAATTACAAATACCAAGACATAATCTGAAATAAATAAACTTATCTCTGGGAAGTGACTTTGTCAAGATATTCGACATTTGTTTATGAGTGCTGCAATGCTCAAACATAATTTCATTATTTATGACTAAGTATCGAATAAAGTATAGACGAATATCAATATGCTTAGTCCTTGCATGGAAATCCGAATTTTTTGTCATTGTAATTGTTGTCTTGTTATCACAGAAAATAATAGTTGCATCTTTTGTTCTTGGTGAAGATTTGTAAGTAATCTTTTAATCCAAACTGCTTGATATTCTGCTGAAGTTGCTCCTACATATTTTGCTTCTGAAGAGGATAAGGCAGTAGTAGTTTGCTTCTTTAAACTTTATGAAATTGCTCCTAATCCAAGATTAAAAACACTAGTTGAGGTGCTCTTTCGATCATCCACTGAACTCACCCAATCACTATTAGTGAATCCGCAAAGATCGAATTTTCAAACTCTAGTGTACCAAATTCCATAATCCATGGTTCTAATAATATAGCATAAAATTCTTTTAGCTGCTCCAAGATGATGCTTTGTAGGATTTTGCATAAATATGAAAATTACACCAACAGAAAAATCAATATCTGGTCTAGTATATGTTAAATAAATTAAACCTCCAACCAAGCTTTTGAAATTTTTTGCATTAGCTTTCTTTGAACCATCTTTCAATTGCAACTTCTCATTTATATTCATGGGCGTAGAAGCTGAATTATAATTAAGTAAACTGAATCTTTTAAGAAGATTTGTCGTATATTTTCTTTGTGAGATAACAATCCCATCAACTCCTTGCTTTACTTCAAGACTAAGAAAATAATACAATATTTCCATATCTGACATCTCAAATTTCTTCATCATATTAAATTTAAAATTAGTCAGTAGAAAATTAGAAATGCTAATATATATTATATCATTGAGATAGAGGCATATAATAAGATAATCATCTCTACCTTATTTTTTCACATAAAGAGTGGGTTTGTTTTCGCTTATTGTGAAACCATGTTATCCAAATTGCCATCAATCATGCTATACCATGCATGTGGGGCTTGTTTTAACCCATAAAATATTTTTTTTCAATTTGTACACCTTCGTCTCATTGCCTTCTATTATAAAGCCTTCCGGTTGAGCTATAAGAACTTCTTCTTAGAAGTCGTCATTCAGAAATGTAGACTTAATATCAAATTGATAAACAAGCCAATGCAATTGTGCAGCTAATGCTAGGATAATTCTCACAGTTTCAAATCTAATAATCGGAGAGAAAGTTTCTTCGAAATCAATACTTTGTTACGAATACCCTTTTGCAATAAGTCAAGCCTTATAATTTTGAATGGTTCCATTAGCATGGTATTTTGTTTTAAACACTCGAGCTCAATTACATTCTTGCCTTCAGGTAGATCCACCATCTCTCATATTTCATTTTTATAGATTGCCAATAGCTCTTCTTTCATTGTATTTCACCATTCTTCCTTGGTTACCGCTTCTTCAAAAGTTATAGGATGTGTAACAAAGAGAGCAAATTGACTTGATTCATAAATTTCTCTCAAGGATCTGACATTTGCTGAAGGTGATTCATTATAAAGACTCTTATAAAGAGGATGAGTTGCTACTTGAATTTGATGGTGAGGAAACTGGTGATACCAAAGGAGATGATTCAACACCTTTAGTTGTTGGAATTCTATTCTCCACTGAGATAGGAACATGAGTTTCTTCACCTTGTGAATTCCAATTTCAACTCGAATCTTCATCGAATTCTACATCTCTCCTTATAATCAATTTGCCAGTAAGAGGATTATACAACTAATATGTTTTTGAATGATTGCAATATCCAGCAAAGATGCATTTTTTCATATTTCTTTTCAAGTTTATGATGAAATTTAGAATTAATCAAAGCATATGCAATACAACAAAAAATTCTCAAGTGGTTTACCGATGGTTTTCTACATCGCCATGCTTCAAATGGTGTTTGATTCATGACTATCCTTATTGAAGAAATGTTCAATAGGTAAACTGATGCCACCACTGCTTTAGTCCAAAAAATATTTGAAACTCCTTTGATATTCAGCAAACTTCTAGTCATTTCTATAACCGTTCGATTTTTTCGTTTGACTATACCATTTTACTTCTGTGTATATGGTGCAGTCAATTCTCTGTGGATACCATGTTCATTACAAAATTTATTAAATTCTTTAGATAAGAACTCGCCTCCTCGATCTGTACAACGACTAGTCTTTATTAAGGTACCATTTTGATTTTCCACAAGTGCCTTGAATTTTTTGAAATTTTCAAAAATCTCTAACTTGTCTGCTAGAAAATATACCCAACACATTCAACTAAAATTATTAGTAATATTAAGAAATATTTACTACCCCCAAATGATATAGTGCTTATAGGACCACATAAATCAGTGTGAATTAGTTCAAGATGTTATGATGTTCTCTCTAATTATCCACTTGGAAAATGTTTCTTTGTTTGTTTTCCAAGTACACATCCTTCACATAAACTAAAAGAACTAATTTGGGATAATCCAAGAACCATACCTTTCTGATTTAAAAATTGTATTCATTTGATGTTGAGATGCCCATATCTCAAGTGCCACATATTCGATTCATTATCTTCCTAGCAATAAAAGCTTGGTTTCCCACATTAGAGATCTTCAGTGAAAACATCTTATTTCTGTCATTATACTGTAACAATAAACTGTCCTGAATCTTTGTCAGAAATAATACAAACTCTATTATAAAAACAAATTGTATAGTCACCCATCATTAATTGTTCAACACTTAACACTATGTGTCAAACTAGGAATAAAATAGACATTGCAAAGTAATTTAAGTTTACCATTGCTTGTCTCCACGATAATAGTGTCTTTACCTTTGACTTGTATTTCCTTATTAAATCCAAGTCTTACTAGCATCTTCTGTGACTCATCAAGCCCTTTACATAATGACTTATTACTAGTCATGTGATTTGAACATCTACTATCTAAAAACCAAATATCATTTTGAACTTTGTTAGAATGAGAATGAACCATAAATAACTTATTTTTCTCATTTTCTTCTTTCACATAATTTGCTTGTGAGCTATTTCTGCAATTTACCTTTATATGCCCAAATTTTCCATTTTTATCCCCTTTGAATTGCTTTTCTTGTCCATTAGAATTATTTCTTCCTCTGCCACGTCGTCTACCACGAAAACCTCCTCTTCCACGACCTCTGCCAGCGAAGTCTTCTTCTTTTTTTTTTCTATCTCCCCCTTCACTTGATAAGTTTGAAATGTCTTTTGTTCATTCTTCTCAACGTATCTATTTCGCGTTGCCTCATGATCATTAGTTCATCAAAAAAGAAAATCGAAAGATTTTGACTCCTCGATCGTAGTTACTATGTAATCATATTTAGGAGTTAAAACTTTGCAAATCTTTTGAAACAATAATTACATTAGTGATCTTTTCTCCATAAGATCTCATTTGACTGATAATCAAATTACTCTAGATAAAAAGTCTTGTAAAGTTTCATTGCCCTTCATAAGTAAGACCTCGAACTTACTTTTGAGGGTCTGGAGTTTCACTGCTATCACTTTGGAGGAGCCTTGGAATTCTTTCTGCAATATTTCCCATACTTCGTTGGAAAATGAGGCAATTGCAATTCTTGAGAAAATCGTCTCATGCACTGCTTGCTGAAGGATGAACAATCATAAGAATCTTTCTTTCTATTCTCCTTTATTTGACCTTCATCGACTTCTTCGTTGTCAAAGCTGCCTTTCTCTACTAAATCCCAAAAATCATGAGATCTAAATAGAGTCTTCTCTTTGATACTCCAAAATTCATATCAGTCTCCTTTGAAAATGGGGATGAGGGATTAAGAAACTCTGTTGATTATATTGCCATAATGTCATTGCAAGCAAACTATAGGACGCGTCAAACATGGATGTGCTATGATACCACTCTATTTGAAGAAAAAATATGGAAAAGGAGTTACACACTTATGGAAAAGAAAAGAAGAAGAAAACTAAACAATTCAATTTGATTTCATTCATCAAAAGATTACATATTTATAAATTTAGTGGATAAACATCAACTTTACATATATTGAATTTAGATATTTTTATTTTACCACGTCATCAACATCATCAACACAATAACTCATTTGTTTTGAAGCATATTATTGACAAATATAAGTACGTAATTAGACTAAAACAATTAGGTTTATCATGAAGTACGTACATATTATTCATGCATATAGATAATCAGAGCCGGACAGGTTCGATCAACAACGACATGACTTGTTTCTGGGTTTCTCCATCCGAATTCGTATAGCCATCTCCTTTTCCATAGAAGAATTGCGCCGCTCGAGGGATATCAATCGCCACATTCTGGAAATATTCTTCGAACGACGACGTTGTCACCCGGTTCCCGTTCAGCACCCTCCATTTCGCCTCCATCACTTGCATTATATGCTGACGGGCAACCACCTCCGGCAGCTTCTTCTCGTGCATGCAGCACTGAACCGCCTTCTGCACATCTCCTCTCGCCAGCTCATGCTGTAGTACTTAACAAAGCCAGTTAATTTAATTTTGATATACATAGATTAATTAATTCATCGAAGAATTTAATTTTAGCACCGTGGAGGATCCAAAATCGTCATGGAGTCGAAGAAGCATACAGGAGGGTTGCACAATGGAAGGGTAAGTGGAGAACTTATCCAAGTCCTCCTTCGTGAGATCTTTGCCCATGCAGTAAGCTGTGGACAGTATCAACGCGCCTGATATCGATATCCATGCGCAGTCTAAATACTCATATCCATCGTTGGTGTATACCCTGCGTGGTACCATTTGGCTTCCTGCATGTATGTTTTGCACAATTCTGCCCACTAAAATCACCAAAGGAAAGATTATATGCATATATAGTGACCTAGTTATATATAAGTATATTGATTAGTGAATTAATTACCGCCCTCTTTAGGTAAGGTATTATGTCTACTCCCTTATCTCTCATGACCTCGTAGCCTGCATCATTTACCGTGTTGAAGACGGCTAGAAAACATAGTTTCATGTACTCTGGAAGCTTATCGATCGCGTTAACATCCCATCTGATCACACAACACTACAAAAATATTATGTAATTGCGACGGACTTATTTAATAGTCCGTCGCAATTTGCGACGGATATATAGTATCCGTCGTCAAATATTCGCGCCAAGTCAAGAACCTTACTACAGCGACGGACTTGGTCAACGTCCGTCGCTAGTGCGACGGATAATATAAAATATCCGTCGCTAATTGTAAGCGACGGGTCAAACCGCCTCACGATAGCGACGGATTGGTCAACGCCGTCGCTGATTTGCGACGGGCAAGTTGTCCGTCGCAAAATTTCTAAAAAAAAGGGCGACCGACCCTTCCCCGCGGAGACGCAAACCCTAGCGATGGTCCGATTCTCCTCCAGCGATTCTCCGGCGATACTCCTCCGGCGAACCTCCTCCGATCCCAGGTACGCTAGCTAACCCTCCTCCGGCGGCCTCCCGGGTCCTCGCGCGGCCGGTCGCGGGCAGTGCAGTCGGCGCCGCCTGCTGCGACTTGGCGCCGCCTGCCGCGGCTTGGCGCCGCCTGCCGCGGCTTGGCGCCGCCTGCCGCGGCCGCGCGCCGCCAGCTGCCGCGGCCGTGCGCTGCCTGCCGCGGCCGCTCGCCGGCTGCCGTGCCTATAGCTAGGGTTTAATTAATGAAATTAATTAATTAATTTTCATTAGATTAATTCAATGTTTTAGATTAATTAAATTAATTTGATTAATTAACTAATTGTTTGAATTATTGTTTGAATTAATAGAATTGAATTTGATTATGTTTGATTTATTTTAGGTTAGATGATTAATTGGTTAGATGATTAATTGTTTGTTTAATTTTTTTTAAATATTTCTCTTATCGTGGTTAGATGATTAATTATTTGTTTAATTAGATTAATTGATTAATTAATTAGATATTGTTTGATTAATGTTTGATTAACTGTATAAATAATTAGATTAATTTGCTGATAAATTTTTTGATTGCTTAGAATAATTGATTCACTATTTATATAATGTTTGATTAATTAGATGTATTTTGTAGTATATCATCAATATCATATTTTCATATGCATGGATGATAATATTTGTGGTTTGATTAAATTGTCTTATCTGAATTCAGATACAATGTATCCGAACAAGGCATGGATGTATAATAGGTTAGACAATGGATTTATCCGTGACGATTTTTTTGCTGGAGTGGAAGAATTTGTTAACTTTGCAAAGTGTCATCCTGAGTGTTTGAATGGCACAGAGTTGAAGTGTCCATGTAATAAATGCAAATGTAGAAATACAGCTTTCCGTGATGAAGATACAGTGAAAACTCATATCGGCAGGTATGGGTTTGTTCCATATTATTACAACTGGTATTGTCATGGAGAGCCGTATGTATATGAATTTGGTGGACCTTCCGTTGCATCATCATCGAACTCAATTGGACCAGAAACATCATATAACCCTGCTGATGCAATGCAATCGATGGTTTACGATGCAATGAATGCTTTTGATCAACCAAATGTAGAACAAGTACCTACTTCTGATGTTCAGAAAATGTATGACATGTTAAAGGCTAGTGAAAGCGAATTATGGGAAGGTATTCCTTCTGGTCATTCTCAATTATCTGCTACTGCAAGATTATTGAATATGAAGGCAGAACATCATTTCTCAGAACGATGTTATGATGACATATGTCAACTTATGTCAGAGTTGCTTCCAACTGATAACTGCATGACTGATAGTTTCTACAACACTAAAAAACTAATCAGAGACTTGGGTTTGCCAGTTGAGAAGATACATTGTTGTGTCAATAATTGCATGATCTTTTGGAACCAAGATAGTGAATTGATGGAATGCAAAATCTGCAACCATCCCCGTTACAAGCATGGTGTTCGCATGGTAAATCAGAAGAAGAAAAAAAAATATTCCTTACAAAGTCATGTATTATTTTCCTTTGACTGCTAGACTCCAACGTTTGTATGCATCAGCAGCAACAGCGAGTCATATGATTTGGCATCAAAACCATAGACATGATGGAGACATTATGTGTCATCCTTGTGATTCCCCTGCATGGAAACATTTAGATTTAACATTTTCTTCCTTTGCTATGGAACCACGTAATGTCAGACATGGACTTTCTGCAGATGGATTTCAGCCATTTGGAAGTTATGGACAACAATATTCATCGTGGCCTGTTATCTTAACACCATACAACTTACCACCATGGATGTGCATGAAAGATGAATTTATGTTTCTTACTGTTTTAATTCCAGGTCCTCAAAATCCAAAAGGGCACATAGATGTTTTTTTGCAACCTTTGATAGTTGAGCTGAATTATTTATGGAATATAGGTTCAGAGACGTATGACATTGCTACAAAGTCAAACTTTTTAATGCATGCAGCATTGTTATGGACTATTAGTGATTTTCCTGCTTACTCAATGTTATCAGGATGGAGCACAGCTGGAAAGTTAGCATGTCCACATTGTATGAGTCAGTCAGATGCATTTTCTTTGCCATGCAGTGGCAAGATTTCATGGTTTGATAATCATCGGAAATTTTTACCTCTTGATCATCCGTTCAGAAGAAATAAGAAATATTTCAAAAGGAATGAAGTAGTTAGGAAGCTATCTCCATTTGGGATGTTAGGCGAAGAAGTGTTAAATGAATTGATAGTTATGGATTTCTACCAGTATATCAGGATNTCCACGAGAAGGAGATTGCTTTATCCGGATTTCCGGGGCTTGATCTGCCGACGATCAAGGGATCGCCCACCTCACGGGCATGCCAAGGAGTAGGGGCAAGTTATCCTCGAACTTTGTACATCTCTGAGTTAGCGTTTGTTCTTTCTGTATTTCTATTCTGTTCTGTATTTTGTTTCCGCTGCTAACCCTGATTGCAGAAAGAATCGAAAAAGAAGCAAGAGTTTTTGTGTCTGGCTATTCACACCCCCCTCTCTAGTCATCCAAGGTCCAACAAAGCTAGCACCACTCCCACTAGGACAAACACTAGCGCAGTGGTAAACTTCATCCCTTTTATCCCAGACTTGATATGAAGAAAGTCAACTTCAGGATCCTCCACAAATTCTATAGGATCTTCTTCTGGATCCTCCTCAAATTCTTCAATTGTATCCAACTCGAATTCCTCAGGATCCTTCTCGAATTCTACTAGATCCTCTGCTGGATCCTCTTTGAATTCTACAGGATCCTCTTTCAGATCATCCTCAGAATCTTCTAGATCCTCTTCTGAATAATTTTGGCGAAGCAGTTCTCTACACAACTCGGTACATGAGATACGATATTCATAACGTTGCCATATATGGTGTGCCACTTCCCTAGCAGCCCTTGGCAATGAACGAATCAATATCCTGATTCTATAGTCATCCAAGATTGGGAACTCTTCCTGCTCGAGTTTCCAAAATAGTCGATCCAGCTTACCCATATTTCCTTGGATTCCGAGAATCGGACTATAATCAACCTCCTCAATTTGCTCCAATAGCTCATTGTGTCGCCCATCGCGACGGGTCATCGTGGTAATAAACCTCGGCATCTGGAATTGAAATTCACAATGTCAGTACAAAACCGACAAACTAGTAACAAAACTGGTTCAATTCAATTCACATATATGTACAAACCCACAGAGTCATAAACATATAAGAAACACAAATTTTCTTAATTTGAGGAGCTCTATTGACTAACACATTGGGCTGATCGATTAGGAAATCGAATCCTTAGTCAGGATCCATTGTCCTCATTATAACTAATCTAATCGGACAAGGATGACTTTGTTGAGGCAATCTGTGATCCGGAGTGATCATGAATTTTGATGTTTGGGCAAAGGGTTTATGTTAGGTTTACCCTTGTGTTCTTATATGTGTATGGTGAGTGTGCAGAATGTACATGTTACACATATGGACTTGACTGGACGGTCTCGATATGGTGAAGGGTGGCATGGAGACAAGCTAGAGGCTTGTGTGCACCTGAGGGACCTTGGAGAGCAGGGACGATGAGCTGAGGGGCGCGGACTTCGAGGCATGCGTGAAGGATGTCATTGACGCAAGATTGAGGCTTGCGTGCATCTGAGGGACGGGAGCCGAAGATGAAGAGGGCGCGAAGGCAACGGTCGAGGCTGCTGTGGAGGAGTCAGTCGAGTCGTGAGGGTACGAGTGCAGTGTGATTGTACTCGGGAAATCCTAGGGTTTGAGTGCGGACTGGAATGTACTCAGGAAGGGTAACCTTAGGTGGGTGAGTAAGACCAGTCGACTGGCCTGGGGGCAGTCGACTGATGGAACTCACAGAAAGGTCTCAGCCCTGGGACCAGTCGACTGCCCTGGGGGCAATCGACTGGTAGGTGGCTGGTGAGTTGGCTGAGAATTCGAACGTTGGGGTGCAACGGTCGAATTTCAGTGGCACCAGTCGACTACCCTGGGGGCAGTCGACTGGTGGCGAGGGTTTCAGCCCGAGTCCTATTTAAAGAGGACTTCGTGATGACTGAAATTCTTGACGAATCTTATCTTGGTTAAAGGCAAGATAGTAGTCTTTGTGCTCAGAGGTTTGCTTGGTGTTGTGGCGAGGTTTCTCCACCCACAAGGAGCGACAGGGCTAGCCGGAGGTTATCCGGGGAGTGATCCACCGACGGATTCTTGGATTAGTCACCCGACCGGGGTGGATACCAAGTAAAATCGGTTTGTTAGTATTGTTTCTTTATTGTTAGTTTTATTTTGTTTGTATTTTCGCTTGCGCGCTAACAATCTTGTAGAGAAGAACTGACAAACGCTATTCACCCCCTTCTAGCGTACCGGAAACGATCCAACAATTGGTATCAGAGCAAATGATCGCTCTTGATCGGACTAACCGCCGAGGGAGCACTCGCTAGAGGAAGAAGAACATGGAAGATAGGTTGGGGCAAGACATCAACACACCACCATCCTACAATCATGAAGAATTCGGTCATTGGAAGTCAAGGATGGAAAATTGGCTAGGGATGGATTGGGAGTGTAGAATGATCATTGAAGATCCTTTTAAAATTTCGAGAGACAAGCACAGCAAGAGGCTTCGGCCTAGATATTGGGCAGATGAACAACGAGAGCAATCTAAGGCAAACGAAAAGGTAATCAACATTTTGATTGATATTTTGCCTAAAAATGTGTTGAGTTGTATAGGAGAATATAAAAGCGCTTATGAGTTATGGAGCAAACTAGAAGAACTTCACAAGAACTCTACACAAGCTCAACTAGTAGAAGAACCCGAAGAAATATGATCAAGGGTCCAAGATGACCAAAATGAAGGAGAAGTGTCAAGTCCATCAAGTGAAGTTGAAAACGAGAGTGAGAGGGCATCCACCTCAAGAGAAGAAGAGGAAGCATCAACTTCAAGGATTGAGGGGGAGGAGAGACCCTCATCTATACAAGAGCAAGAAGAAACCTCAACCTCTACCAAAGCCAAGAGAAAGGAGCACATCACATGCTTTGGTTGCAACGAAAAGGGGCACTACAAGGACAAGTGCCCGAAAGGTAAAAAGGAGGTAAAATCCAAACCAATTGCAATTCAATTTAATGCTAACATGAGGTGTAGGAATGGAGAAGACCAAGAAAAGAAAAAGAAGATTCGATGCTTTACGTGTGGTGAGCTAGGGCACTATCACACTAAGTGCCCAAGGAGTAAAGAGTTCAAGAAAATTGAGCACTTAAGGAGATGGGAGAAAGAAGAAAGGAAGAGGAGAAGAAGCCCACATCAAGGAGGAACTCCAAATGTAAGGAAGGTAACTCCTAACCTTAAGCCAAAATATAATTCAATTTCAAGTTTCTTCTTGCATATTAAAAATCATGTTAATCACTCATCCATGCATGCTAGGATTAATGAAAATTATTTACTTGTGCATAACCATGGTTTTAGATATCATGATAGGACTAAGGCTAACAAGGTAGATCAAAACCCCAAGAAAAGCATACATCATCATAAATCTAGGACCTTTATGGCTAAGGATCAAGGCATTAATCCCAAGAAGGGAAGGAATATGCCTAGAAAAATAGATAGGTCTAGGAATGTCCAAAGTGGACATATGGAATCCAAGGTCAAAAGTTTAGGAAGGGAAAATCAAATCTTGAGGGCAAGACTTGATACATTAGAAAAGGCCCTAGAAAGATTCACGATTGGATCTAAGGGCTTAGACATGGTGTTGGGTAGTATAAAACCCAACTATGATAGATCGGGGTTGGGCTACCGATCTAAGACCTCCAAGGTCAAGGAAAAGAGAAATGTTAGGGTAGCATATGGTTATGGCAATGAGGGAAAGTCTAAGGATGGCAAGGGGGTGCCATCCAAAGGGAGAAAAGATGACTTAACCAAGGACAAGGTGTTCAAGGTTAAGAAGGTTCATTTTGTAGGCTAAGAGTCACCGGTGGCACACCGGTGTGGCCTAGTGTGGATTGAGTCACCTAGGGAGGTGGCTAGGGCTAAGAGCTCAAGGGGGAGCTCTAGAAGCCTTTGGGGTCCATGGTAAATGGATCTCAAAAGTTTCTCTCTTGGGAAATTAGGTGAATTGTGCCAAAAAGGGTTAGAAGACTTGGGTAAGTCTTAATCCTAGATTTTGACACATTAAAAAGGGATTTTAGGGAGAAAAGAATGAAAATGAGGTTATAATTGACAAAATTAGGTTTTAATGGGAAAATATCATGTAATTCACTGATAGAAATGAATTGTGACCAGGTATTAGAAGATACATCAAGGAAAAACCATAATTAGAACTTTTGGGTTAAGTTTAAATGATACATTTTAGAGAAAGATGAGTTTTGTGCCAATCTTGGGATTCGGAGTACATTTGTTTGGAAACGTATTTTTCCCAAGTAGACATTGGCCCCCACAAATCTCTCCACAAAATTTCAGATTTTTCAGAGATTTGTAGAATTACTTAGGGATTTCTGAAATTGGGCTAAAAATCTGAAAATCAGGTATCAGTCGACTGCCCTTGGGGCAGTCGACTGATCCGAGTGAATTTCAGCCCCAAGACCATTATGTAAGGTTTGCCAGTCGACTGCCCCATGGGCAGTCGATTGATCAGTAGGTTTAAGGATAAAAGTCATTTTGGATGTTGAGAATTCAAATGTGGATTATAAGACATGGCTTTGGGTTAAAAGTCTTGATTATAATATTCCTTGACTAGAGTGTTACCCCATGACTTAATAAGGTATTTTGAAAATCAAGGAAGTTTGATAAGTGATGTTAAGAGATAAGAAGAAGGAAAATCTCATCATATTAAGAATACCTATGGAAAAGGAAAGTATTGAGTATAATTTCATGTGTGAAATGACAATGAATGTAATTGGTAAACACATGACATTTTGGTTAAATTTCAAAGTTGATACTACATGGCCATGTCTAAGGAAATTGGAGATTGTACCAAAGTCAAGCACATTTGATATATTTCACAAAATCATATTTTTCTAGGATAGGGTATATTCTAGCAAGTGTGCTTGCAAACCTTTTAGATTGTTTTTCAAGTGTTGGTGAGTTCTTATTGGCACTAGGGAAAAGGTTGCTCGGGAGCAATCCTTTAATGGTGGCCAAGGGAGAAGAACTTGGTTGTTAGGTTGGGTAGAACCTAATTTGAGTCTATGGTGTTAAGTTGGGTAGAACTTGACCTTGGTAATATGAAAATTAGGAAAAGACATAGGTTAAGGGAGAGGTTGCCTCCTAATTGCCTAAATTTTCATAAGAGAATTTTTGGGTTTTGTGTCCAACTTGGAAACCGTGATAGATACATGGTGAAATGTATTTTTCCCAACTAGGTATAAGTATCACAAAGTTCTCCACGAAATTTGGAAATTTTTGGAGATTTGTGGAATTTCTGGCGCATTTCTGAATGTTGCCTGAAAAACTGACTTTCAGAGTATCAGTCGACTGCCAACAGGGGCAGTCGACTGGTCAGGGCTGGTATGGGTATCCAGCAACTGACTTGGGTCCAAATGGTGTGAAACAAGTGTATGGGGGTTTAGTACACTGTGTTTAGGACCATTAGAGATTAAAAGAACCAATAATTGGGATATTATTGGGACCTTTATGATATATAGCAAAGGGGGAGAAGTTTGGGTTTAAGTTGGGAAACCAAACTTACCTTTGCAAGAAACCCTAGGCTTAGGGGGAGCTGAGTTTAAGGGGGAGCATCGTTGCTCCATTCTTGGCGTAAGGGGAACCTTGGAGAGGTTCTTAAAAAGCCTTTGTAAGTCCAATGTAGGGGGATCTTGGGAGAAGCTTTAAAAAACCCGGTTTTGTTGAAAAGTACTAACTTGGAGGGTTAGCTGTGTGAAAAATCCTAACTTGGAGGGTTAGGTGTTGAAAAATCCTAACATGGAGAGTTAGGTGTGGGGAGCCTTGGGATAGGTTTTAAAAAGCCCATTTCGAAAAAGTCCTAACTTGGAGAGTTAGATATGGGATGTCTTGGGATAGGATCCATTTTTGCATTGCATATGCATTATTTTGCTATTTGACTACTCTCTTGCTTCCCTAACTTAAATGTATTGCCAAACATTAAAAAGGGGGAGATTGTTGAGGCAATCTGTGATCCGGAGTGATTATGAGTTTTGATGTTTGGGCAAAGGGTTTGAGTTAGGTTTACCCTTGTGTTCTTATATGTGTATGGTGAGTGTGCAGGATGTACAGGTTAACATATGGACTTGACTGGACGGCCTCGGTACGGTGAAGGGTGGCATGGAGACAAACTGGAGGCTTGAGTGCACCTGAGGGACCTTGGAGAGCAGGGACGATGAGCTGAGGGGCACAGACTTCGAGACATACGTGAAGGATGGCATGGAGACAAGCTTGAGGCTTGCGTGTATCCGAGGGACGGGAGCCGAAGATGAAGAGGGTGCGAAGACAACAGTCGAGGCTGCTGTGGAGGAGTCAGTCGAGTCGTGAGGGTACGAGTGCAGTGTGATTGTACTCGGGAAATCCTAGGGTTTGAGTGCGGGCTGGAATGTACTCAGGAAGGATAACCTTAGGTGGGTGAATAAGACCAGTCGACTGGCCTGGGGGCAGTCGACTGATGGAACTCACAGAAATGTCTCAGCCCTGCGACCAGTCGACTGCCCTGGGGGCAGTCGACTGGTAGGTGGCTAGTGAGTTGGCTGAGAATTCGAACGTTGGGGTGCAACGGTCGAATTTCAGTGGCACCAGTCGACTGCCCTGGGGGCAATCGACTGGTGGTGAGGGTTTCAGCCCGAGTCCTATTTAAAGAGGACTTCGTGGTGGCTGAGATTCTTGATGAATCTTGTCTTGGTTAAAGGCAAGATAGTAGTCTTTGTGCTCAGAGGTTTGCTTGGTGTTGTGACGAGGTTTCTCCACCCACAAGGAGCGACGAGGGCTAGCCGGAGGTTATCCGGGGAGTGATCCACCAACGGATTCTTGGATTAGTCACCCGGCCGGGGTGGATACCAAGTAAAATCGGTTTGTTAGCATTGTTTCTTTATTGTTAGTTTTATTTTGTTTGTATTTCCGCTTGCGCGCTAACAATCTTGTAGAGAAGAACCGACAAACGCTATTCACCCCCCCTTTAGCGTACCGGAAACGATCCAACAGACTTATCTTAGTTGTTCTTGTTTAAACGTTAGCTTATTTAATTCAAAGTCAAATCTATTGATCGAACCAAACAAATCGGTTCTGGTTTGTATCAGACTGATCTGGTTAAACCAACTAAGGATTTGAACCGGATTAGGTCTGATTGAACCAATTAGATCTGGTCAAACCAACTAATGGTTTGAACCCGATTGGGTCTAGTCGGATCAACTTGGTCTGGTTCAACTGAACCAACTTAATCTAATTTAATTAATCCTGATATATCAGAATAAATCCAACCTATTTAATTAAATAAGACCCAAATCTAATTTAATTCAAATCCAAAATGATTTGATATAATGTATAAAAATCCTAATCTTTATTATTTTAAATGCAATAAGTGATATCATGGAAAAAACATGATTTTTTTAATATTTAAAGCATAAAAGCAAATATTAGAATTTTTTTTTTCAACACCAACGAAACTTGTGATTCATTTTTCTCTGCCGCCACCCACACTCACACGACCTCCACTGTGATGCAGACATCGGCCAAGGGAGAGGACTAACACAAGAGATAGTCCCAGCGATAGTCAACACCACCGTGACTTTTTTCCACCGCGACGAATGCAATTAATCACTAGCGTGCAACACGGCCGAATGAGATCGTCGGTTCGCAACGCTAACAATTAGTTTACCGACTCGAAAAAAATCCGCGGGCACAAAGTCGCGATTTTCTGGCTAAGTAATTTCATACTACTTAGAACCTTACGGCTCTGATAGTATTGTAGATTCTAATGCATGATAAAGAACGAATCTGCAAAATTGTAAACAGTAAACACTTAGGCTACGTTTGGTAGGGGGTAATGTAATCCAGTCCGTAATGTAATCAAGTTTGTAATGTAATGTAATGTAATCTTGATTACATTGTTATGTTTGGTAATGAGTTGTATGTAATCTTTGATAACCATTACAAGTTGGATTCTTTTGTTTGGTGAGGGGCAATCCATCCTGTAATGTAATCAAGATTGACGACTGACGACTGACGACCGTCGTCGAGCGGTCGGTGACCATTGATCGGCCGGCGAATTCCGACGAACGCCGCCTGCTCGCGGCGGCCGGTCGGCGGTCGCCGGCGGCCGACCGGCGGCAGTGGTCGCCGGCGGCCGGCGGCGGTTGTCGCCGGCGGCCGGCGGCGGTTGTCGCCGGCGGCCGGCCGGCGGTGGTCGCCGACGGCCGGGCGGCGGTGGTCGCCGACGGCCGGCCGGCGGTCGCTGACATGCGGTGGTCGCCGGCGGCGGCCGGCCGGCGGTGGTCGCCGGCGGCGACCAACGACTGTCACCGCCCGACTGACGACTGTCGCCGCCTGACCGACGACTTTCTAAGCTGTAATGTAATCCAGATTACGGAGGTTTTGGTTTGTAATCCAGTTTACAAATCATCAACCTCTTTTGTAATCGAGATTACATTACATTACAATCTTAAAGTGATTCCAAACAAAGGAATCCAACTTGTAATGTAATCTCGATTACATTACAGGGTGGATTACACCCTACCAAACGTAGCCTTACTGTGACTTCGCAAATCCTTCTCACTGGATGTTCCTCTTCTCGATTTCCTCTGGTGATCCCTCTTGGACGCACCCCCTCTCCTTTTATAGTAAAGGGTCTAGGGAAGGGGAGGGGAGAGAAGTGGGGAAGCCCACTTTCCCCATGTTTTCAACTTCCTACAATTTCATGTTAGACTCACTTTAGGTCTGATATGGTTCCAAATTAAGATAATGTTAGATCTGATATAGAACCATATTAACCCCACGTTGGATTGATATGGGTGCATAACTGATTATTTTGAGCTAATGAATCAATGATACTGCACCATTAGAATTGGAGATAAGTCAATTCGGTTAATGATACGGCAAAGATGATTCTTAAGGATAACTTTGATATATAATTTTATCTTTTCGAAATAAATTCAAAATTTTAAAATATAATACTGATCCCGAGCCAGCTTACGTGTAGCCTGACCCGGTAGCTTGACTCCTAGTCAGGAGAAAATGGGTTCACGGGTCGGAGAGGCCCATCAGATAGGTGGCCTAGGTCGGTGAGTCGATCCGACTCACTGCAAGATAAGGGGGCCGAACCCCCTAGAAGTCCTGGCAGTAAGGAAGTCCCGGCTCGAAACCCTTGACTCAAGAGTGGTCTGGGTCCGGGAGAATTCGAAGAACATCTTTGGACAAGTCTAGGTACTCTTACATCCGGGAAGTCTCGATATATAATATAATGAAAGTACTCGCGGGCCAGCTCCCGCGCCTTACTCGGTTCAGTATCCCCGATCGGACGCACAGAGGCCCACACTCCCTAGAATCGGCCTGACCAGCTGCTCAGATGCTCATACTCCAATACCCCTCTAGGTTTGGCTCCCAGTCGACGCTGGTTGCCCATGCTCCTGGGGTAAGTCCGAACTAGAGGAGGCTTTACTCGTTATACCTCTCTTACAGGCCCTCAGTCGACCTCATAATTCAGTGCCCCCAGCCGGCATCTTCCTTCTAGACCCTCAGTCGGCCTCATCATTTAGTGCCCCCAGTCGGCACCTTCCTTCTAGGCCCTCAGTCGGCCTCGCTATTTAATGCCCCCAGTCGACACCTTCCTTCTAGGCCCTCAGTCGGCCTTGCTATTCAGTGCCCCCAGTCGGTACCTTCCTTCTAGGCCCTCAGTCGGCCTCATCATTCAGTGCCCCCAGTCGGCACCTTCCTTCTAGGCCCTCAATCGGCCTCGCTATTCAGTGCCCCCAGTCGGTACCTCCCTTCTTAGGGGTCCTCAGTCGGCCCTGACATGCAGTGATGCAGAACAACCACTCCCTGACACCAGACTACCAGAAGCAGTACGGGGTCGGCGCATGTCTGATACTATTCTGACCCAAGCGACGAGTATCCCACTGATGTCTTGATCTTCCTGCCATACCCTGTCCCCCGTACTACGACCATATACACTGGTGTCCGGCTAAGTGACGCCGAACGACGCTAGCATTTAAGTTGACAACGCCCCTTTCCTTATTCCGGTATGCACTACTTTACCCTGCCACCTCTGGGCATGCATCGCCTTGTCCTCGCTATGGGACAAAAGATGGCAGGCGAGGCAGGAGCTGTCAGCTTTCCCGGCTATATAAGCCTCTTCACTCAGCATCTCGCAGGTACGCGCAATAGTGCATTCTTACTATTCTATTGCTTTCCGTCTGATTTCTACTTTCGAGGACTGACTTGACCGTCGGAGTGCCTAGTCGGGGACTTTTCCTGGCGGGTTCTAACGGTCCCTGTCTTGTAGGTTTGCAGCGAGCTTCGTGGCCAGCCTCAGTGGTTCGTGATCCTCGGAGGACCATCTTACTCTTGAGGGTGCCCACCTCACTTTACGACAGGATCATCAGATCTACCGTTCATACATGTCTAAGACTTAGCTAAATTTAAGATGTTATGGGGCTCATGTTATGCATGAATGCATGTATGTTAAAGAGAAGGGAAACAGAAGAGATTAGTGGAAAGAGAAAAAAAATATTAAAAAACATAATTTTATTAGGAGGAATAGAATGAATAGAAGAAAAAATATATATATAATTATGTTTGTTCTTCCATAAATACGACAGTAACATGTGTTTTTTTATAAATTTGAAAACCTGGACTTGTTTTTTTTTAAATTGAATCTTTAAGTGAGATTTTTTTATAATTTTTAATGTGTTATATTAATGGCACGTAAAAAATAAAAAATTTACTATTCTCTTAATAAATAAATCTTCTTTACATTTTTTTTAAAATTCTACATTATAAATCATATATATTTTTATTTATCAAAATTTCCATTTAATATCTTCTTATCATTACTTTTAAGTTTTATCCAAAAAAATATATTTAAATTTTTTGCTGCTATTTTTAAAGTAAAAAAGCATAAATTTCACTTTTATGATTCAAAATTTTTTAATATTATTTTTAATTTTATAAACTTTTCAAAAATCTTCCGTGGAAGATGCCCTAAATTTCGTCCAATTAATTTTGAAACCTTATTTCTCCTGATTTGAAAGTGAAGTACAAATTATATCCTGCTTAATCTTCCTACCTAACAGTCCTAATTAGCATGTCTTTTTTTTTAAAACTTAGTTAATTATTATTATTATTTTAATTAGCATGTCTCTTTCCGTAAGAGAGCTAGGCATTAAGCTACCATCTGTCAAAATCTTGTTATTAGTATTCACGATTGTAGATATCCAAAACAAATCTAGCTGCCACTAATAGTTACCTATTAAAGGCTATGGTTTTGCTCAGCCCTAGTGATGGCCCACCTGCTCGTCTTTTGGGGTGAGCCTCCAAAATGTCTAACGAGCAACAGATGAGCATTCTATTAAAAAAAAAAAACAAATTACTTGCGTCGAATAACGTCAAAGCAAGTGATTGATTCGACCTCATAAAAATTTTTTATCGATTATCACGTTAAATTGAGAAGCGCTTCCGGTCGATGATCTAGAAGCTAAATATCTCATGGTTCACTACAAAAAAATTGACCATTGCCGACGAAATTCCGTCGGTATTGAGCCTTGCCGACGGAACTACGACGGAAGGAAAAATATCGGGAAATTAATTGTCGACATAATATTATCGACGGAAATATTGATCCGTCGGCAATTAAAATATACCGACGGAAAATTCCGTCGGCGACTTTCCGTCGGTGGCTGCCGACGGAAACTCTGTTTCCGTCAGAATCCACTGACGGAAAATCCGCTTCTGTCGGCCATGTATCGTTGTTGTCTGTCGATATATTTCCGACGGATACTTTTTCCATCGGTATTTCGTCGGTAAAATAAAAAAAATGTCAAAACTAATTTCATTCAGTACAAAATAAATCACAAACAAATATCACAAAAAATCATAAAACCAGAATCAAATATGACAAAAATTCACAATACCACAAACTAATATCACAAAATTAATTTCATTGAGTACAAATAACTAGTTTGAATGTTTTTTACATGATTTCAAATTTCTACAATGGTTTATATTACAAGTTCAATGTTTACATCAAAGGAACTAAACAAGTCTCAAGAAATGAACATCAAAGACAAGAAGACCAACTGATTGCATCGCTGGAAGCAGAAACCAAGCCCCATGTACTAGATGCGATAGTTTTCACCTGAAAAACACAATGGACAGCAAATTCTTAGCAGCAGCCCGCATTGAAATAAAGTAAATCTGTGGGTTGTGGAAAATCAAAACAGATACTCAAGTTTGTGGTCTTCATATAGCATAATGTTCTAGAATCACCAACTAAACTGTATTTAGAAATGCACTAAAATCAAGTGACAGAGCTAAGGTTCAAGCTATCAGTGCATGAACAGGTATTACAATATAAAAATCCAATTCAAAGATGTAGGCTAGTCTCAATGTAACGAGACACGAAAGCATGATTAGCAAATGATCCAACCAACCTGATGCATATCATGCATCAGTTTATATATTTCGAGTGTACATAAATAAAATACACAGCATATTAGTTAAGAACACACAGCATATAAATAAAAAGAAAAGCATATAAATAAAATACACAGCAATTTCACTTTTAAATTCATAAATTAAGCATGTAAAAAAAAAGAATTGGGTCCTTTGTTTTCGAATTTCCTTGCATTAATCAAACATGTAAGTCATACTTTTCAAGACTTTCAATAGCAATTTACTGATTCCATTTCCAACAATGAACCAAATGGGACCCAAATGGGAATGATGATAGAAATATTTGTAGTGAATCCTATCAATTCAAAAAGGAAATTGCTACCGAGAAATAAATTTATTCGACTAAAAGAAAAGCAAAGAGAAAGAGAAGGGAAAAAAAAGTAATGTTATGGAAAATATGTTGTTGTCAGAGTTTACCGCTGAGGTATGCTAAAGCTAGAGCCTCCAGTATCAATGACAATATTATGGAAAATATTATGAAGACCTGCCATAAGACATGTAGATAGGTTGAATAAACTAGAAAATATATTCAAAGAGATTACTAAGAACAGATTGATTTGTCACAGCTTCCTCTTCTACCAAATAGGAACATAATCAACAACCTCTTCACGAGTTCAAAAGTTAGAGATCAACTCAAGCTGCAGAATTTATAACATTAACAAACCACCCCTATTCGCTCAAAAATAGTGGAAGTAGGTAAAGATACATGGTGTAATAACATTGAAAATAAGTATCAACACAACCAAACCAACTTCATTTGGATCAACCTAATAAGATAGGTTCTTGAATGTATAACTTTATACTACCCTCTGTAGATCAAAACTGAAACACCAAGAATGCTGAATGAATAAAGAAAAACTACCAGCTTCTCCAAGTTGTAAAACCCATGCTTTTTATATCAAAAAAGTAAATTTGTCAGCCTTGTTAGTAATATTAATTACTCAAAAAAAATCTAAATATCTTGTGATAGTTTAACATACCTCAAAAAAATCTACTCGGCGCCACCTGTTGGGTCTTCAGTCTGCTGTGACTCAAAACCGTGAGATAGAGGGGTGAAATTAGCTATGACCACCTTCATATGGTCCATCAAAGCTTTATGGTTGGCCTCTCTTCTCCGATCGTCCTCCGCCCTCCTTCGATCCTCCTCACCCTCCTCTGCTCATTGGTCATCCACTGATCCATCCTCTGATCCATGGAGGCAATTTGAGAGCGCAGTTCTTGATTTTCTTGTCGTAAAGACTGCATCTCAGAAGAAGCAGACGAAGTGGCACGACCCCTGGCCATCCTTAAACGATCGAATGCAACTTTGGTCTGTGAGCCAAGCCCGTAGAGGGTGGAGTTTTTTGTCCGTCCACCAACAACATCATAATATATCTCATTCAACTGGTCGGTGGATAAAGTCTGTGGCTCCCCCCCCTCTATCGATGGCTGAGATGCCTCGATCACTCTATTTGTAATTTGATCCTGTATGAAAAAGGATTATCAGATTTATATTTAAATTTTATACAATTACTAACGTTAATAAAGATATAAACGATTAAATAGAATTAGGATATTAATTATACATGTATCGCCTGTGATCGAGAATCGACAAAGGTGTCATCTTTCTTCTTATGGGTCTTCAAAAAGACCTCCATACAAGTGAGCTGGCGAGCAAGATCTCGTTCCTATATACACAAATTTATTAGAACATAATTATATGAGTTTGGTAATTAATAAATGTAAATTTTACTTGCAATAAGGTAGCTTTGAATTAAACTCACCAAGTCCATGGTATGCTCAACAATAGATTCAGATCCAGATGAGTGCCGGGCTATTCCGGTGCTCGGGCCACCTGACTCTGTATTTCTGTTGGCTCAAGCCTTTTCAGTGTTTTATTTCCATCTTTGTTCAGCCCAGGTGGCCGTCCATACACCCCAGGTCTCGACATTAACATACGGCGGGTGCGTCGTCTTCTTTCTTAAATAATACATGTGGTCACGGTACAACTTGGCACAATAAATATTCCAGGTATTTTTAAATTCTGCCTCGTGTCCATCCTCCCATGTATATTTTTTTTGCAATGCAAATAATTATAATGAGTTTATAAAATTTTAGAATAGTAAATATAATAATATACTTACAACAAATTCATTATAGTAAAATGTCTTCGTCTCCTCATCTACATGTCTCCATGTCAGTCCAGCAGCACACATTCGTTCTTTAAATTTTCCAGTAATATAAGATGAAACTCGGTGGCCATCAGGAATGAATCTGCATAAAAATTATTAAAAGATTCAAAATATATTATAACTAAAATCAGACATGAACATAATTACTATTAATAAAAAATACTTACGTTTCTCCAACAATTGTTAGAACCTTGTAACCACGTAGTGGTACCTGCTGCTGATCTGGTTGCTGCTCTTGTTGCTGCTGTGCCATAATAATATCTACAAAAAAATATTAGTATAAATCATAATAAAGTGTGAAGACATGATCATATAAATACAAAATAAAATTAATGCATACTTACATGATAAACAAAAACACATAATATCCTATCATAATTAAGGTCAAATTAATCAATAATAACAACTTCTAAATCCTCATCGCTAGACTCGAGTTCAACAACTTCATCACTGCTGGACATATCTCCATCATCTATATCCTAGTAAGTGACGTTAATATCTACAAGTAATTGAGATGTAGATTCGAGTTGTGAATCAATTGAATATCTCTCCACATAATCATTTTGAAATGCATCATGATTAACAACAGTGAGGGTGTTCGGCATTTCTATGGTTGATCGAGGCTTCATTCGACAAACAGACACCCATGGACTAGATCTTCGTCTCCTCGTAGGGTATTCAAGATAGAAAACTTGACCCGCTTGTATTCCGAAGATGAAAGACTCCTTTTGTTGGCATTAACCTCAACTAAATTATAATTTGGATGTATTCGAGTACCTGTTCTTGGGGTCGGATCATACCATGCACATTTGAACAACACACATCTTTTTAAAGGTAATGCAGGGTATTCAACCTCTATGATTTCGTCAAGTATACCATAATAATCAAACTCAATGTTACTATTCTCCATACATCCTTTGACGCTTATACCTAGGGGTGAGTACTCCGTTAAAACCGAACCGAACCGAATAGACCGAAAACTGAATAAACCGAAATTTTTCAAAAAAACCGAACCGACCGAATTTCATAATAAAAATCGAGAAAACCGAACCGATAAAATCTCGGTTAATTCAATTTTTAATCGAATTAACCGATTTAACCGACTTTTAAAATTTTATTCGATTTTAATTAAAAAACAATGATTTTATTTAATTTAATTATATTTTTAAATAAAAATAATTAAATTAATATTCTTGTTCGGTTTATTCGGTTTAACCGAATTACAAATTTGAAAATCGAAAACCAAACCGAATTAACCGAAAACCGAACCGAATTTCGAGAAAAAAACCGAAAACCGAATTAACCAAACCGAATTCCAAAATTCGGTCGGTTCGGTTCGGTTAATTCGGTTTTTCCGAATTTTTGCTCACCCCTACTTATACCAGAATTGAAGGTTAACCTGCTTGATTCTCGATGTCTAATGTGGAATTTGAGGCTATTAACATAGTAACCAGAGTAAATCATTATTTTACGGAGAGGACCTGATGCAAGATTCAATATCCTATCAACTTCCACATTTGAAATTCGACGATCTTTCACCTATAAAATTAATTTTAATATAAATTAGGAGATTGAATAATATTTGTTATAACACAAAATCTATTAAATTTAAATTGCTTTAACTTACATATATTTCGAATCATAATGCAAATTCCGTCTCTAATTTTCGCCTAAAGGGATGATCAACCGGTAAAAATTTACGGTGGTTATCGAACCAAGATACCTTCCCACTGCAAAGTAATGAAAATGCATCAGATTCCATCAAGCAATGTGGGCATGCTAATTTTCCAGATGTGCTCCATCCTGACAACATCGAGTATGCTGGAAAATCACTAATTGTCCATAATAATGCAGCATGTAATATAAAATTTGTTTTACTTGCAACATCATAAGTCAAGGACCCTACATTCCATAAATCATTTAACTCAGCAATCAGAGGTTGAAGGAAAATATCTATCTTCTCTTAAGGATTGGTTGGACCAGAAATTAATACAGTAAGGAACATAAATTCATCTTTCATGCACATCCATGGCGGTAAATTATACGGTGTTAATATCACTGGCCAAGAAGAATTCTGTTGTCCTGACTGACCAAATGGTTGAAATCCATCTGCAGAGAGCCCCAATCTCACATTACGTGGCTCCATATGAAATGAAGGAAACACACTATCAAGATGTTTCCATGCAGGAGAATCACAAGGATGACACATTACACCTCCTTCGTGCGCATGCTTGTTATGCCATATCATGTGACTAGCTGTAGCAGTAGATGCTTATAAACGTTGAAGTCTAGTAGTTAATGGAAAATAATACATAACTTTCCAAGCGATCTTTTTCTTCTTCTTCTTCCCTGGTATGCGAGCAACAGGCTTATAACGAGGGTGACTACATATTTTGCATTCACTCAGTTCATTGTCTTCATTCCAAAAGATCATGCAATTATTTATACAATAATCAATCTTCTCAACCGGCAAACCTAAACATTTGACCAATTTTTTTGTATTATAAAAACTATCAGTCATTATATTATCAGCAGGAAGCAACTCTGACATCAATTGACATATGTCATCGTAACATCTTTCTGAAAAATGATGTTCTGCTTTTAAATTTAATAATCTTGCAGTAGCTGATAGTTGGGAATGACCCGAAGGAATGTCTTCCCAAACTTCTCTTTCACTAGCCTTTAACATTTCATATAATTGTTGATATTCACGTGTTGGTATTTCATCTACTTGAGAATACTGAACAACATTTATCTCATCCTGAACCATTGTTTGCATTTCAATATTACTTATTGAATTAGGCGAAACAACATGTCTATCAGAAGTTGAACTAGTAGAAGGTCCAATTGGTTCATACACATAGGGTTCTCCGTGACAATACCAATTATAGTAATTTGGCACAAACCCATTTCTACATATATGAACTCTCACAGTATCCTCATCATGAAAGCTCTATTTCTGCATTTCTTGTGATTACACGGACACCTTAATTCGACACCATTCATACATTCTGGATGACTCTTAGCAAAGTTCACAAAATTTTCCAATTCAGAAACAAAATCATCTCTGATAAATTCATTTTCTAATCTATTGTACATCCAAGCTTTGTTCATATACATTTTTGCCTAATAAGAATATAATTTGAAATATTAACAACCCAATTAAATCTTCTAACATACATTGTAAACATGTAAAATGACTAAAGACTCTGATAATGAAATTCAATTTTCTAATCTGATAAGAATCTAGTAAAATATAATGAAATTCAATTTTAATTGTTAACTAAAGAAAATTATCAATTTGCACAGTCAATGTAACAGCACAATTAAATCTACTAACATATATTGTAAACATGTAAAATGACTAGAAAAAAATATATATACCTCAAATAAAGTACAAATGTCGGAGAAAAGCAGCAACTGCAGTAACCTACAAGAGTAAAAAATAAATATAATTAATAACCAATGCACCACATTCGCTGAGATGCTGTAATAAGAGTTGCTGTAAGGATTCATTCAGGCAGGACCACGCCTGAGGAAGCCCAGCACGCCGCCAACCCCGGCTGAGGCAGCCGTGGCCAAGGCGGCACCGGCTGAGCCAGCCCTGGCCGCCGGCGACCCCGGCTGAGGCAGCCCCGGGCAAGGCGGCACCGGCTGAGCCAGCCATGGCCGCCACCGCCCCTGGCTGCCTCAGGCTGTAGGCGGCACCGGCTGAGCCAGCCCTGGCCACCACCGCCCCTGGCTGCCTCAGGCTACAGGCGGCCACGGCTGAGGCAACCCTGCCTACCTCAGCCCGCCGCCGGCCACGGCTGAGGAAGCCCCGGCTGAGGCAGGCCCGACCAACGCGGGCTCGGCCAGTGGCCCAAGCTGCCTCAGCCCCAGCACCCCCCCCCCCGGCCGAGCCGCCAAGCCAACCAGCAGAGCTGCCGCCAACGAGTAAAAAATATAAAGACGGCGACGTAGAACTTACCGATGAGGAGAGTTCGCGCCGTGGGAGAGAAATCGCTCGGGAGAGAAAGAAAATCGGGTGCGAGGAGAAAAGAAGGGTTGTGCCCTAAGTAATCGGATTCTTCGACGGAATCCCGTTCCGTCGGAGGATCCCGATGGAATCTCAATTCCGTCGGCGGATCCCGACGGAATTGGGGTTCCGTCGGGGGTGTAACCGACGTGGCTAGGTCAGGGTATCCCGACGGAATTCCAATTCCATCGGGAATTAATTCCGTTGGGAATTCCCGACGGAACGTGATTCCGTCGGGAGATCCGGCATTTAACGCGCCATTTTTTAGGAGCGAATCCTAAATTTTTCATTGATTACCGACGGGATAATTATTCCGTCGGGATTTACTGACAAAACTAAATTTCCGTCGGTAATTCCAGCCCCTACCGACAGAAAAAGGACAGCAAAATCAAGTTTATCGACGGAATTTTAAATCCGTCAGTAAATACCAACGGAATAAAAACACCGTCGAAAAAAATCCTATAAATTTTACCATAGCTGGGGATCGAGCCGTGGATATCTGAGAGACAATTAATCGTCTTTCAACAAATGAACTTATCAAAATGACGAAAAAGGAGATTCCCTCGTTCTTAGTGCTCCCGTCAATCCGTTCCAAGACCAATACAGAGGAGATAAATCACGGAGGTTATTAGTCTGGATACTATGGTTATTTAGTGAGGAGGACGAACACACTAACTTTGTCAGATTTTGACCAACAAATTTAAAGATGATAATGTTACATGTGCTAGTTATTACTCTATCCATAATAGATGAGCATATTAGTAGAATAACAACGTTACAATTAATGGTATTATTACAGGAACAGATGCAGTTTTGGGCCATGTTGTTATGTGGTAAACCATTGGAACAAGGTAATAACAACACGGAGAACAACGAGATGAAAATCATTTTAAAGGAGAAAAATGAGAACGGAACACATGCTCATAAAGATGTTGCTGTTAAGAGGTGATCTAGGGACGATTTTTTTTTCTCGGCCCATGATCCTGTCGCCGAGTGAGATGGAGTCCCAAGAACGGAGTGATCCTTTGAGTGTCGCGAGTTACTGACGTTGGCTTCGGTCTGCAAGAAAATGACGGTTAGCAAGCCCGCTGAAAAAAATCTCCGACAAGGCCCTCCGACAGTCAAGTCAGTTTCCGCAAGAACCCATCTCTATGCCAATCATCCTTTTGTACCCGACCGAGATAGGAGCATGAGTGCTGTCAGCTCACAAGATGACGCCGAGCACCGCCGCTCAATCTGACACAGTAAATGACGACGTGGTGCGGGGTGCCCGGGTAGGACGGGAGTACAGAGTCGACGGGATATCCGCGGCGTGCGTTATAAATAGGTAAGGTTTGCGCTAACCCCTGTACCACGGTCATAAATACGATGTTAGGGAGCGGATGTCGTAAGGACATATTTTGGGGTAGATCACCGAGTAGCCGACCCGAATGACGCTAGGTCTCTTAAGTATCATCCCCGAGTGACTCAGAAGCATTCTTTGAGTCAAGGAGGGCTCGGATGTGGTCAATCAGCATAAGTCTGACTCGCGTGAATAAGTTGTTGTGCGAGCGTCGATTAGGACTCTACGAGGGGAGACCGGAGGGTTCTAGGCTCGACCATCGAGATTTTGTGCTCGGGACCCCCGCCAACTTGTCCCAGGGTTAACACGGAGGAGGTAAATCACGGGGGCTATTAGTCCAGATGTTGTGGCTAGCGTGTGGAGTGACGAGTCCACCACCAAGGTGGCAAAAGACGATTCGCTCACTCTAGCGCCCCCGTCAACACGTCCCAGGGCGAACACGAAGGAGGTAAATCATGAAGGCTACTAGCCTGGATGTTGTGGCTAGTGTGTGGGGAGGGTTGACACATTGACTTTGCTAAGTTTTGACTCTCGGACCTCAATGTGACAATACTTATGCACTAACCATAAGTTCATCTTGTGGAGAAGAGAGGATGAGTCCACAAAAAAAAAGATTAACGAGGTTTTTCTAACCTCGGGCGACCGACCCGGCCTCATGGAAGTTTCCCACCGGCCACCACGAGTCCACCAAGCTATCGCTAAGAGAGGAGAGGAAAGAGAGAGAATTGATAGGTTACGTATGCCAGCGTATGTCGCACTATACAATTACAATTTAAATGAATATTAAACCCTCTAAACTAATGTAGTATAGATTAACTCGGATCATCTCTCACAAGAAAGATAGACGATACATGATAAATCTCAGGATCTATTTATTTGAAAATGGGGTTAATTTGGGTTTGATTTAACTCTTAAGTTTAATAATTGAAAGCTAATGTAGCTTAAACTACAATTATAATGCATTAAAGGAAACACAATAATTCATCTAATCTAATCTCCCTACTTCCTATCCAATTGAAATGTGTAACAAACTAGAATGAAAGAAATTATAAGCATAAAGAAATAATTATACTAACCATGAAGCAATTTGAAATGAACAATAAGAAAACCATTCCAAACTAATCTATAGGTATTCAATGATTGAACAAAATAAACATAACAAGCAAGAAAAACTAATTAACAATGTAGAATTTTTAACATCTAAATTTCATTAACCAAATTAAAGGGAATGAAAGGGAAATTTAATCAAACAGTTAATAGGCTTTAACCAATTCAAATCAAATTCATGAAATCCCAAACATGAAATGAAACTCTACTCAATTACAAATTATCAATCAACATGAATTCATACAAACAATCAATCATGGAAGGAATCAAACTAATGCATCAACAGATCACTGACACATCGACAAAATGAAAAAATAAACCCAAGTGGCAATTGGCGGCTATGTGATCTGGATGAAATCTGATCGGAGTGATGAGAGCCATTGTAGGAAGCTTCGGATGAGGGATGGAATCTGTGAGGGTTGATCGAAGAAGGATGCTGAGGCCTTGGCTGCTTTCTGACGATGGGAATCCTCCGTTCAGATCTAATGGAGAGGCTACTAAAGATGGAGGGATGCGTGCGATAAAAAGCTATGGATACTAGTGGTAGGAGATGATCAGATCTGAGGTGCCAATGAAGATGAGATTGCGAATCAAGAGGAAGAAAAACCCCGGATCTAAGAAGGGTTTAGGGGAGGTAGAAGAAAACACGGGAATAAGAAAAAAAAGGTTTGGCACGAGAAAGAGAAAATATATTAGGGAAGTGGGTTTTAATTGGACTTTCACGAAAAAGTTCAAAAATTTAGAATTTATGACTAAAGCCATTTTTTTTAATCCAAGGGGCAGTCGTACCCCTGGTGCCCACATACTACTCCCCTGATAACTATAATTTCGTAGCTGCTACATAAGAAAATTTTAAACAAATTGTTCAAAGCTTTTGAAAAGAATTTAAATGGCGTTTTTAGCATGAAACCTTGCCATTATAGGTTTCAATTGGTAACTAATTATAGATCTCTAAATGAGATTCAATTTAGTATAGTGCGCGTCTCATGATTCAACTCGAGTCAAAAGTTATAGACTCTCAAAATTTATAATTAAATATTCATATTGTACTGTTACGAAATTATAGTTGCTACAACTATACTGTCACAGTTGAACCATTGGATACATAATGCATTAAATCAAAGTTGTTACGACGTGGATATTAACTCGCTGCCATGATATCGTAGATGTTGAAACGTGAATATATTCAATTCTAAATTTTAAGATGTCATAATTTTTGACTTGAATTGAATTATGAGACGCACAATATAATAAATCAAAACATTTTGAATCTATAACTAGTTACAAGGTGAAACCCATAAAGGACCGATCTTAATCTCAAAAATATCTTTTAAATCCATAGTTATAAAATGGTGGCTGTTAGTAACAGTTACGATTTCGTAGTTACCATAACATATTCAATTCGTTTAGGATTTAGATTAAAGATAATAGACATAATTGATCCTGGCCTAGCTCATGTGTAGCTCGGTCGGCCAGACTGGCGCCATGTCAGGTTGGGATTGAACTAGGCGCCCTAGGGTCCAGAAGAGCCAAATTGCCCAGGCGAGCAGTTGGTCGAATAGCCCGATCCGTCCACTGCGCATGATACCGACTGTCGAGCTAGAGGACTCCCAATCCCCTGATCGCCTGACCCTAGGTCGAGTCGGGTTAGTAAAACCCCAGTGCTCCACGACTCGGAAAGTGCATTGTCTCAATCATGGCAGTAGTGGTCGCATAGCCAGAGTTCTCTCGGAGCCGCCGGTCGGAGCTCCCATTCTTTATTTGTCGCAATCCCCGTGGATACCTACTCTCTGACACAACACCGACAGAAGTGGTACAGGCGTTGGCGCCGGTCTGACACCGTTCGTGCCCAAATCGCAAGTATACCACTGACATAATATCCTCCTGCCATCCCCATGCACTTCGTACCACGACAACTTACACTTGTGTCATACCAAGCGGCGCCTAGGGATGGCAATGGGCGGGTCGGGGACGGGTTTGCCGTCCCCATACCCGTCCCCGAAGTAAATCTCCATCCCCGAACCCGTGCTCATCCCCGCCTCTACTTAATCGGGGAATCCCCGTCCCCGAATCCACGGGGAGTAAATCTCCATCCCTGTCCCCATCCCCGTCCCGATCCCCACTTGAAATATCCATTTTTTTTCAAGTTAAAAAAATGGGATTTCCCAAGCATGGTTGTAAAAACAATGGGATTTCCAACTTGTGGGAGGCGGCGAGTGACTAGTGAGCGATACTCATTAGGGTTTTCACACATCTTTAATATTAATATTATTGAATTATTTTAATAATTATTAATATTTTATTATTATTAAAGATATCGGGGTGGGTTCGGGGATGGAGATAGCATCCCCATACCCGCCCCAATCTATTGCGGGGATTTTTAAAAATCCCCGAACCCGAATCCAAACCTGATAATACCTCCCCAAACCCGCCCCGTTTCGGATTTTTCCCACGGATATCCAAATCCGCGGGGAAAATTGTCATCCCTAGCGGCGTCGGACGGCGCCCATTAGCAAGTTGATAGCGCCCCTTGCCTTACCCTTGCATCCGGCACCTTACCCTGCCCCCCGCATGCAACACCTTGCCCTGCTCCTGCATACAGCAAAGGGTGGCAGACACGGGCAGAAGCTGTCAGCTCCCTCGGCTATATAAGTCCCTCTACTTTTCACTTCGTAGGTACGTACAATAGTATTTTTGTTCTACTATTCCATTGCTTTGCTCTCTTCTCGCGGAGATTGACTTGACCGTCGGAGGGCCTTGCCGGGGACTCTTCCCGGGGTTGCTAACGGTCATTTCCTTACAGGTCGGAGTTAGGATCAACGGTACTCCGGTCTACTCCGCTTTTGGGAGTCCACCTCCCTCAGCAATAGGATCAATAATAATAATAATAATAATAATAATAATAATAATAATAATAATAATATTTGGAAGATAATTGTGGTATTTATTTGGATGATGCGTTTTTTTTATAAACAATCAAAGTGAATCTCTCGTAAAAACAATTGACGTTCTTTCGATTTTTTTTTGTCGTATATTAAATGGTCAATAACTTCCGATTTTTGCCTATATTAAATCGTCAATAACGAGATTTATCAAAGCCTTAATTAGAACTAATAAAATATTTATCTTTCGATTTGGATTAATATTGGTGTACCATTTTAAAAATATCTAGCTCTATTTACATACCATCAATGGGATTTAAGGATGTCGATTCAGATAAATTATATGACTTCGGATACGAATTGAAATACATCTTTTATAAAAAAAAAATCATAATTCAAATCTAACTCGAATATAATTCGAAATTTCTAAATCCGAACCTAAACTTGGATAACTAGACAAATCCGAATAACCCGATTAATTTTTTTAATAATTTTTCATTTTTATCTCAATACTTATCATTATATCATACCAACCTTCATATTGATATATGGAAGCATTTTAATTTTTAAAATAAAACTTAATTTAACTCCAAAAAAATTTACTAAATCCTAAATTTGGATTCATCCGAATCAACCTAAACACGACCCTAACACAATCCAAAAAACCCTAACTCGAGCCCGGCCCGAAACCAAAACCTCCCAATCTAAATCTTATATTTTTTGAATTGGTTCATATCGGAATCGGATTCATTTTTGACACCCTAATAAGATTCAACCACTTATTGTTTGCTTGACATTTAAAATTACTAGAGGTATAAATAACTTCAGATGACCTAGCTAATGAATCATTAACGCTCGAACAAAAACAAACAAGCAAGCAAACGGATTGCTAGGTTAACAAAAATATACACTTTTTTGAAAGTTTGAAAAGGAGTGCACGAGATCTACATTTATATATATGTAATTAGTTAGGTTTAAAATATTTTAAACGCATAATGGGCCTAGGTTAACGATAACTTCTACTTATTTTGTTGATTAAAAGTGTTGTTCAACAAATCGACAGTGAATACCACAATATGAGTTACAAAAATAGTCTGCATTTTTTGATAATCTGTCTCCATATTAACATACATCCCCTAAAATTGCTATCAGAGTGCCGTTTGATGAAACCTCTATGGAACAAGCATGCGATAATTGTTATACAAACGATAGAGGAACTATAAAGATTGATCCCGTATAATTTCATTTTAAAGAACTGTGTAGTACGAAAAGAATAAAAACAAATACTCATTCTGAGAACCAGGATGGATAAAAGCCTAAAAAGTGCTATGAAGTATTTCAAAAAGAGGCTGTCATGGGGGAAGCACAAGTAACATCTTAGAAAAAAAGCATACACAGTTCATCAGGCACCTAGTATATATAAAGCAGATCACTCGAGCTCCATAACTGACTCCGGTAATCTAAGTATCCAAAGGTGGGCCATATGAATATCTCCATTGGCCACAAGCTGAACATTTGTCTTGCTTAGTGCTGTTCTCCAGAGTACAAAATTTGCACGACCAGATCTTAAATTTAGACTCAGCTGCTTTTGGTTTTGGGGCACCACAAGCTTCACATGTTAGTCCCAGAGGCTATTGAAACCCGAGTGTGCAAATCCACCAGAAAGAGGAAGTAAACAACAAAAGTTAGTTCATCAGAAGTATCTACTACTACACAATAAATTTTTAAAGAATAAATACTCATGTCCAACTAAAACAAGAAAAAATACGAGCATTAAGCTGCAATGTTTTCAAGAAGAAAACAAAATAAGATGGCAAAACAAAACAAATACATGGGCACAAGGTGTATCTATTTGGTGAGAAACCTCTCATATAGTATTAAAAATTGTAAAACAGGACTAATAATTATTAAACTTTTCGCTCACTACCAAAAAATAAATGAGCCTACAATATATACCTTTAAAACTACTACTTTTTAGCTTAAGTTAATGCAGTAGTATGTAGTTTCTCATGCAAACCAAATTTTTTTAAGCCATATATGAAAGTCATAATTTTCCCCAACTATTTAGGGCCATATCTTGTCCCTTCATTAGCTCTACGCAAAGCTATATATTGTATAGCTAGACAAGATAATATAGATGAAAGTGTGAAGGATAGTGGGAGGAAACATAGCTCTAAATGATGTAATTAAAATGAATCAAGAGAATTGAATATTACAATGACTAAAGTTGCATAGGTTCAATGGATGGATAAACTTTATACAACCCACTTAGATATTTGAGACTATCATGACTAATTGATGTTGGACATATAATTGAAAGTTTACTTTGTTATAAGATAAAAGGTGTCAGATTGATGGAAATGGGAAAGTAACTTGTGTGCACATAACAATACAAGTGGCACAAATTAGCAAATTTTGGTAACAATTTGAGCAAAAAGTAACCATACAAAAAAATAACATTATAATTCTCTCAAGATGGACACAAGCATATTAAGTTCTGTTTTCCCCCCAAAAAAAAGCAATAAACAAAATGCAATAGTTCACTGCCAACAAATGACTGAATATGGAGAAGAGCATATACTTGATTGAATAGAGTGCATTTGCTGCACTCCCAAATAACCTTATCGCCTGTATCATGTTTGGGGTAAGGTGATATTGACCCACCTGGCGTTGTTGCCCTATCAAAGGTGATACGAGATGTAGACTCTTCACCCTTGCCTTTACTGTGCAAATTGGTCCATCCTTTCTCAATTTTACCAGCACTACCTAAATCCCCTTTCTTTTTCCCATTAGAATTTGATGACTCACCTATTTCAGAAGCAGGATGCTTAGAAATTTCGTTGATACTTTCTATTAGATTGATTTCTTCTAACACAGATCCACACCATATATCATCATACAATCTTCGCTCTGCAGCCATGGCAGCAGCTTGTATTGGACTAAGCGCACCCATGATTTCACTGTTTCCACCTAATCTGTTTGGTCCAGATGGTAGCAAAGCCCCAGTGCGAGCTCGTTTTGCTGCAGCATCAACTGCAGCCTGCCGGAGCGACGATACTGCAGGCTGGACAGAGAAGCCACCTAAGCGTCTTCCAAGGGTGTCAAATCCTTGTCCAGTTCCAGTTATCCCTTTTGCAACCAGTTCATCACATTCCTGTATAAATACATGGAATATAAAATTCTGTTAAAATTAGAAAGTCATGAACCTATGAAGAAAAACACCCTTGGCATTGCAACATAATGATATTGCGCTTTTATTGGACATGTCATCATCAAATATTTGATTGTTGATCGCACAAAAGCACCAGATGAAGAGAAAACTAGGGTTAAAAGTATTAGCTAACAAAACAGCAATAGATGGAGAGTTGGAATAGCTTTTGTACTATGACAAGATTATAAAAACTTTCATTTTTAATTAAAACCAATACAAAAAGTAAACAATTTTAGTATACAAAAATTTCTATGATGAGAAGAGATTAACATCTCTTATAGATACACCAAAAAGAAAAGTAAATGTTCAACAATTAAAATGAAAATACAATCGATAATTCAATAGCTTCTAGTAGAACATGGAGGCATGCCAGTCAAACGTCTTCCTCCACTAATAGATGTCAAGAAAACTGCAAAATTTAAGCATAGAAGTACAAGCATGAATTCATCTTGATTCAATATCGATGAACACATTAATCATGATTCCAAAAACTTTGTGAAACACCTAAATAAGGGAAAGTTTGATATTTTTTTAGAAAGATAACAAGAAGAAAATTTGATCAAGAGGAATCACCTTGCGCAACTCATCCCAGAGATTATAGAACGAGGCATTGTGCGGCCCATGCACGATGTGGCACAGCTCATGGAGCATTGTATCAAGAACCTGCTCGAACGGGAAGAAATCCCATTCCCTGCCAGGCCGCCTCAGCCGAAGCTTCACCTCGACGCCACCGCCAACATTTAGCCCTAAAAGAGCCGGATTGGCGGGGCTACAACAATCCCCCAAAAGAATCGATCAACAAATGTTGAAGAAATCGAAGAGGAACAAGAAGAGCAAAAGAAAAGTAACATACTAGAACTCGGAGAGGAGTTTGACCTTCCACTTGCGGCGACGCATAATGGGCTGGACCTGCTTGGCGATGCGGTCAAGGAGCCGGCGGGTCTCATCCTCGCCGGGCTTCTTGAGAGTTTTGATCTCCCATACCTTATTCAGATCGTCCAGGCTCATGATCAAGGCGAACAGCGGAACGATCAAAGGAAAAAAAAGAGACCTTTTATATTTTCCCTACTTCACCGGCGGGCCGACGCCTTGCTCTCCTCCGACTGAGATGATCTTCATCGCGCCGCGGAGATTTGCGGAATCTTCATGTGTTTCCTTGCCCCAAATGTATATATTTTTTGATTTATTTATATACTTAAGGCAAAAACCCTAAAAAGCTCTTTCATAGTCAGCAAAAAAAAAAAAAAGAAGGTCATTTTCATTTTTTTCGAAACGCCCTATTAATTTTTTTTTCATTTAAAAATCATCAACCATCTAAACTTTTATCATTAATAAGTTTGAAGGACTTACAGTGCATTGATAAGGTGATTAATTGTTATTTTAGTATTTACAGTTCGAATCTATAGTATATTTTATAGGAATTTTTTTTCTAAATATGGTATGAATCCTAGGACGCTGGGCTTCTAGACCGTCCACCGCAAGTGCTTCTCGATTTACCCTCGTGCCCGATGGAAAATTTCTATGGGACTGAGTCAGTCATCCCAGGTTCGTTTGCTACCTGGTCCAACATTAATAAATTTGTAGGACGATTATCAAACACTCATAATTCGATCTCTAACTACAATTAATTTTATACAATTTTTTTTAAATGGGATGTATAATTGTGGAATATTAGGCTTCTACATTATCCATCGCGAATGCTTTCTAATTTTTCTTTATAATCGGTAGAAAATTTTTATGAGGCCGGATCGATTTGATGGTACCTAACTTAATTAATTAAAAAGTTAATATTCAAGAATTATTTTTTGTTAATGAAAATAAAAAAAAGGCTTTTCCTTGACCAGATTTAAACACTTGCGAAGATAGAAAAAAATTATAATTTATTTGATTTTTTATTTTTTATTTTCATTTTTTAAAAAAATTCTCTCCAGATTTTTCACGACCAGAGCAAAATGAAACAATTAATTGAGTCATTTCTTAACAGATACTTTCCTTAGCAACATAGTCAACTTAGATTCGCCCAGTATCGTGGAAAGAAATTATTTGCTTATTATCCATGTTTAAGACACCGCCGAAAGCTTTCCACATTAATGGAAAAAAAAAATGATTAATGAAGTTTTTTTAATTAATCGATGATCAGTTTAGTTACATAGAAGTTTATCATCGACCGTCAGGATAAATCGGAAAGCGCTCGTAGTGGGCGGTCTAGAAGTCTAGCGTCCTAAGATTCGCGTTCCATTTGAAAAAAAAATTCCTACAAATGCGTCATAGCTGGAGATCGAACCGTGGATGTCTAAAAAAGTAATTAGTCATCCTACCGCTGTATCATAGCCCCGGTGACGGCTTTCAACATAAAAGGAGATGGGGGGTCGATTTTGACCACATTTGGCACATTGGATGCATCATTTCAACAGGAATAATTCTTACTAAAGTGGAAAATAAGATTTTAAATCTCATCCATATAAATTATATATACTTGAGAGAATTTGAAAAATTTATCATGATGAATCATCATTAGGATCTTTACTTTCTGGTTTACTCTAATATACTAGATAGGAAAATTTCATATCTAACATTAATTAATCGAATCATAATGATAAAATAATTGAATTGAAAAATAAAAAAAATAAAGATACATAAAAACTTTCGTAATTATTGTACGTCAACTTTTTTTTTTAATCGCAGCAGAGTTCCTATTGGGCTGTACCCAAATCAAATATAGGTTCGCCCAAAATTGCACTAGACCAATGATACGTCTTGAGTAGCCGGAGTATTTTCATGATGATAAAAGTGATTCGTTCATCCTTAATATTTTTGTCAATCTATTCTAAATTAAATAAAATATGAAAATTATTAATCCGGATAATAACTAATATATAGAGGATGACGAACAAGTATTTTCAAGAAAATAGATTTAAAATACGACAAATAAAATATCATCAATAACGGTTAAAATGAAATTAATCTTATAAAAAATTTTAATTTTTTAAAATATTTTTAGAAAGATTTACGGAGACAAATGGACGCGTGATATATTATTATTTACGAAATATTCGAGGAAAATTTATATATATATACTCCTTCTCCCTGCCGACGCCTTGAATTGGGATGTAGTGATTCTTTGGATTGTGATGATGGAAACCTGTGAAGTAGGGTTGTTGGTAAGTGATTTGAGCTATTAGGGCAAATCTAAGTTGGAATCTCGGATTAAATGATAGAGATTAATATTGATTTTGATTTGGATTAAGTGTTATTTTAATCTTTTGATTTTGAGTCTTGTTGTATAATACTATATGAGTGTTAGCAGGATAAGTTTTCATAAGGGAGTGTATGTTATTTTGAATAAGCATGTCTAGCTTGATAGGGCTGATCTATTTTTCCTAACTTGTGTGATGGTTATGCCATTGTCATGTGATACTTGTTGGGTAGGATTAGATTGGAAGTTAGGGGATCCTATACTAGCTTAATTGGGGGCATATCAATTGATTCATCAAGGAGTTTGAATTGATCTTATGGATTGTTAAAAACCCTAATCTAGTTAGGTGGTGACATAACCTAGGATAAGGGTGATTAAATCTAACCTTAATGTTTAGGTTTTAAATTAGAAGTTGGTTACTATGATTAGGGTGATTATAGTTTGGTTGTGTTATACTTATTTGGTGTTCGTATAAATGACTAAATCTTATCTTTGACACAGGATTTTGATCGGTTTCGTGTATTTGATCATGGAAGGTTCTATCCGATACGCACACTTTATTTTTGAGGTGGGTACTTTTTACTTGATTCCTGTAGAATCATTTACCTTAAATGCATAGTTGTTTTTACTATTTGAGTAGGTTATTTTACCTTAAATCTATTCTCCTTATTTTTTTTGCTTGATACTTATTCTTACTTGATCTTTGCGTAGTAATTCAAAATGTTTAGTTATACAATTTCATATCTTAATTTCTGATCTAAAGTGTACTGTAGAACTATCAATTGACCTATCTAGGGTTTGGTTGGTATTAGATAAAACCTACCTAGTAAATTAGTCCATGTTTATTTACTTTGGTATTGATTGTGTTTTGTATCGTATTGATTGCATGATTTTGATTTCATTGAGATTGTGCATATTAGTGACATCATCATAGCATTGTTTGCATGCCGACGAGCATTGCCTCCCTTATGGTTGTGATGGGTCTTCGGTTATATTCCCTGTTATACCACGCTCAATTAGAGTTGTGTACAGACAATTAATACTCCTCAGGTGTTTGGAGTCCTCATAAATATTTTTGAGATTTTATAGCCACAGGTATTACGACTTGTCATATAGGGTCATAGGTATTATGACGTTTCTGCATAGTCACGGGTTTTAATGTTTGTGTCTTGTCCACTCAACCTACACAATATAGCGGTGGTTGGTGTGTATACAGAGCAGGTCATCGCATCATATGCATATTATGCATTGTGCATTTGATTGTATTTGATGCACTTATTTGAGGTATGATTGCTGCATTTGATTGACATGCATATTCGGTTATGATTTATATTTATTATATGATCTGGATCTACTCGACAGTACTAGCAGTTTACAAAGATATTAGGGGGATTTCTGATAAAGCCCCTACGTGTTACATTGATTTTTTAGGTATGTTTATTCGTACAAATGCATATGATTTATGTTCTTTATTCCAGAGACTGTATACCCTTGTTTCTATATGCTTGATTTATCCTTTTTTATATACCATGCATTTATCTATTCTTACACCAGTAAAGCCCTCCTGGACTCACCACCCCTCGTTCTTTTTTTTCCAGGTAGTTGATAGTTATCGCCAGGAGAGAATCCAGCTGTTAGTTCCCCTCTTGAGTAGTTTCTTTTCGTTTTCGTACTTTCATAGTAACCTTATCGTATTGGTATCATGTTAGTTTTGTTTTCATTATGAATAATATTTGGTTTCTCTATGAACGTGCATTTATTTACTTCTGCTGGATTTTGATTTGTCGCATTTAATTTTTGGAAATTTACTTATTATATTTATCATTTATTATGTAAATTATTTAACTACATGATTATGATTGTATAGATGTCAGTCGAGTGTAGCTGTGCTATTTTTATATATGTCGAGATGTATATGTATAATATTCAGATTGTCCGTCATACAACGAAGATGCTGTCTGATTTTCAAATAAGTATGAGCCTCTAAAGGTACGACAAGAGATGAGACAGACAATAACATTAGCAACAGCAGAATTTTGAAATTAAAACCGACGTGCTCTCGTTGTTAAAACTGACTTTTGAAATTAAAATTGACTTGCTCTCGTTGTGCGACCGATCTTATTAGTTATCTTCTTTAGGGAATCATAAATATACAGATGAAATAAAGAAGTTATATGAATCATTAAATGTTTATGAAATGACACATGTATTTGCACTTTCCACAATATGCTCTAATATTAGGTTCATATGTCTCAAAATAATTTTGATTGCGCGCTTGTCATACATAGATTATACAACCGCTTTCGCCATTCGTCCTTTTCCACATAATTGCCTTCGGAAAGCTCGAAATAGACTAGTTGAATCTTTGATTTGATGTTAATCCATCCATGTACCTTATTCCACAATTATCTAGTGATAACTCATCATAAGAATATGTGATCATTGGTATTATCTTCTTGCGAACACAAAAGAGCAAGTCTTGTGGGATTAATAGGTCATAGCCGAGTGAAGTCCCGGGTCATAGCCTACTTATACCTTGTTAAATATGATAATTCGGAAACTGATTTAGAAAATTTTTCAAAAAATTTATCGGGAAGAATTTAGTGCTACTAGACCTACGGACGAGGTTTTAGGTGTTTAATTAGTTTAAACCCAAAACTTGTAGGGGGTGAGGTAAAAGAAAATCCTAAACTTGAAGGGCTAAGTTGGTTTAGCTAAAAGTTGAGGATTAAAGTGATTAAAATCCTAAATTAAGGGCTCGGTCATGATAATCCGAAGTTGAGAGTTAATATGCAAATGTGCATAACTTATAACCATTTCCCCCTTCTCCCTAGACCCGACCACAGTTTAGAATCGCCGGTTTTGAACCGCAAGTTCTGAACAGCCTGTTCGACGGTTCAGAACCGTCGGTTCGACGGTTCAGAACCGTCGGTTCGACGGTTCAGAACCGTCGGTTCGACGGTTCGTGGGAGGTCGACCCTTAACCTTAACCGCCTAAGCCGGTTACGGTTCACGGTTCGGTTCACTGTTCGATTCACTGTTCGCCACGGTTCGAGATTATTATATTTAAAAAATTAAAAATTAAAAATTAAATTAAAAATATAAAATTTATTTAAAAAATGGGCTTGCACTTATATAAGTTGCCTAAGTATCACCTTAAGGTGTAGGGGAATCAAAGCCCACGTAGTTCTTTTACATTTTTACCTTTTTACAATCATTACCACTCACTTCTATTTCCTTTCGTTCCCGTTGTATTCGTTCCTTCGGTATCAAACTCTTCGACTTCGTCTTCTGAAAGTTGCATTCCTTGGATTCTTTTCTCGGCTCTAGTCCAATCGTCTAGTAATGCTTAAGCTCCCAATGAGTCGGGAGACATAATTGATCATCGTTCATCTAATATGTTGCCGCCGTCACTGAACGTCTGCTCCACAACAACAGTCGACACTGGAGAAGCTAAAATTTCTTTTGCGATCACAGAGAGAACGGGAAAGCTTTGAGCCTTCTGTGACCACCACTTCAAGATATCGAAATCTTCACTATCTGCTTCATTAAAATCAAAAGAAGTCGAAAAATAATTCTCAAGTTCCTGTGTGGAACTTGAGGATCCTTGTAGACGTTTCATCCGTTCTTTTAATAAAAGTTGTATTTTTGTAAGTTTTAAATTAGTACTAGTAAGTTGTTATGTTTCAGAAATATTAGTTTGGATTCCATATTTAACATAATATTGATTATAAAGATCATATAAATAATTTCTAATATTATATATAATATTAACTGGATAAGAATCTTTAATAGGAATTAAAGCGTCATAATATAAAGTTAACATTTCTTGTAAAATTTCTAATTTAAATTTAGGATCTAAAGCAAATGCAATTAAATAAATTTCAGGAATAAAATAAAAATATTTTCCCATTTAGTTTTCATAGCTAATATGCATAAAGTTAAAGCTTCATTATTGATATATTCATTTAATATTAATACTATACTAGAAAAATTAACTAAAACTAAATGAGCAGTGGGATAATAAACACTGGAAAGTTGTTAAGTTGCATCGTTAAATACTTTTAAATTTTCACAAATATTACTACAAATATTCTATTATTGTGAAAATAAATATATATTAGTATTATTATTTTGTGCAAAAAATAAACATAATAAATCCTTATATTGAAATGAATCTTGTAATAATTGATATGTTGAATTCCAACGTGTTTGAACATCACGTGGAAGTTTTTTATGCCTCATTCCATTAGCATTACAAAATCGACCACATTGTTTCATCATAGATGGATGCAACCATAAATATGAAATTGAGATTCTAATTGGTTGAATATAATTTTCTAAAATTTTTAATCCATTTTCAACAAATAAATTTAAAACATGACATACATAACGAATATGAAAAAATAAACCACCAATAACAAGTTGACAAACAAATTTTAGTTCATCTATAGAAGCGGTATTAGAACTAGCATTATCTAATGATATTGAAAATATTTTATGAATCAATCCATATTCTTCTAAAATTAAACATAATAATTGTGCAATGTTATGGGCAGTATGTGATTCATCAAAAACTCTATAAGCTAACAATCTTTTTTGGAGGATCCAAGAGTTATCAATCCAATAGCAAGTCACACCCATATAAGAATGAGTTTGCCAATGATCACTCCAAATATCGAAACATAAAGAAACTTTATTATTTATTTTACTATATTCATCAATTAAATTTTTCCCCCTTGTTTTACTAATCTTTTAATTGTACGTGTAAGTGTAGTCCTATGAACACATTAGCAGCTGGATTAAGAGATTCTTTACAAAAATCTTCAAATGTGCATTTAGATCCAAAATTAAAAGAAAGATGTTCAACGGAAACAAATTTAGTTAATGATTCTCTTAATTTATTATCCGAATATAAAAATAAATCAGAATCAGTACTACTACCACTAGAAAATCTTGATAATTGTGTTTGAAAGCGGTCAAGCCCATATTCCTTCGGGTGCTTCGTTTCTACGTGTTGTTTCAACGACCCATAGCCGCTGCCGGCTTGGAATTTGTAAGAAGCATTGTGGTGCTTACATTTTGCACGCAATTCTCCCGACGGAAGTGTGACATTCTCAAAATGTTTAATGAAAATAGAAGATTTTAAAGAAGAATTTTCCCGAATCTTAGAAGTAATTGCATCGGTATTTCCTTGCGTTTCGGGCATCAGAATGTGTTGGGGCTAAGCCTCGGTCTCATCATCGATGGATTGAATTTGAATGTTGGGATCCTCGTACACTATTTCCTTTCCCCTCCGAGATCGAGATGATGAAGCTCCGTGACCACCTTCCATTATAGTCGAAAGATGAAGAACACGTAGAGAATATGAAGTTGAGACTTGAGAATGAGATATTGAGATTGAGAGAAGAGAAGATGTGTGTGAAAATGATGAAATGAACTCCCTATTTATAGAGTTTCAATCATAACGATCACTAAATCATAACCATTGATCAAAAAATGATCAAATGATCTCAACCGTTGAAAAAAAATAAAAAAAACATAAAAAACCCAACGGCACCGAACCGCCGGTTAACCGCCGGTTCGGTGTCGTTGGAACCGGCGGTTCGAACCGCTGGTTCGGCGGTTTTCAACCCACGCGAACCGGGTCAATAGGCCACCCGACCCGTTGACCCGGGCTGGTTCCGGGCTGGACCCGGCCCGTGGGCAGGTCTACTTCTCCCATTTCTCTACCCGATCTCTCCCACCTCTCATTGCGAACCAACGCCGAACGCCACCACGATCCTTTCCTCTCCCACTCTTGATCGCGAGCCGCCCAAGGTTTGTTTCCTGCACTCGTCTCACCCCTTCTCCAATCTCATGATTTTCTCTCTCTCAATGGTTGCCAACTCTACTCCCTTGCGTCGTCGATTGCCGGATGTGTCACCACCATCTTCCTCCTTCTCCTATCCATCATTGCCGATGGGAGGCTCCACTACCTTCAACCAAGCTACAGTGATGCTGTCTCGAGCAGATCGTCGACATCACTCCTGGGGGAGCGACGTCGACAAATGTTGCATCTCCTCCCTCGATGGTTCATCGTTCATCCTTCACCCCCTTGCTCCTGATCATCGACCACCGTGTGCAACCAACAGAGCATCAGAAACTATTGGTAACGAACCTGATCCGGTCGGATATATCATCTGGCCTGGTGGGAAGCCCGGTCAGGTCGGGACTCGGTCAGGTAAGAGCAGTCGGGCACCTAAGGTGTTAACCTAGCCTGATGGATGCACTTGAGGTTACGCGGGTCTGGTCCTGCAGGCGGTAGCCGGTCGGAAGGGTAGGCCTGGTCGGCAGAACCCGACCGGGAAGGTTCAGTCGGACAGGCGGAAAACAAGACACCCTTTTTGAAAGAGAGTGGTGTAGGTGAGTTCCGGGCGGGCGGTCCCGGTCGGAAAAGCCCGACTGAACATATCAACCATCCTGTCCATCAAATTACTCACCCCGCTCTGAATGACTCATGGCCTATATCCGACTGTCCGGTCGGGCACACCCGACCGTCCGGTCAAGCACACCCGACCGTCTGGTCGGGCACACCAGATCATCCAGTCGGACACACCCAACTGGCCGGTCAGACTGGCTGGTACCACGAATGACTGAACCCGCTCCAGCCACTCGCTCACCCACGAGTCGATTGACGGTCGAGTGATCGAGCCTCACCGAGTGACCATTCCCGGTCGGCCGACCGATCAGTATGAAGTCAAAGTCACCGCGCCTAATAAGATAAGCCAAGGTGACCCCACTGTCTCAGTAGTTCAATGATGATCAGACTTCTAAGATTTTCCATATCTTCTCATTATGAGGAAAACACACCTGTCATAATTATACCCCCTAGTGCATGAGACAAACCCTTTGGAGACCCTGTCAGATCCTCAGGGAGACTAAGGCTACCATGAAATCGTGTCAGAAGATTGATTCTTAATGAGACAAGACAGCCCTGACAAGACATGGAGCCTCTTCCTCCCCTATATAAGGCCCCTTGGGTGCTTCAAAAAAGAGATCCGCTGCTGAAATATTTCCTCTTCATCCTCAGCTTCTTGTGTCCCCATTTTGGGTCCGACTCTGACTCAACCCTGTCCTGCTAGCCTTTGATCCCGACCCTGACTCAAACGCCACCACAACTCTTCCGTCTGACTGGGTCATCTCTGTCTGATCAAGTCATTTGAGTGAGAGTCCTTTCCGCTTGTCGACAGGATCAGAACATATCCTTCCTTGAGTATTGCTCGTACTTGCATTTGGTTTTTCGTCTTGGATCCATGTTCTTGGACGAGTAGAGGTAGCCTTGTGTTTGATATGTTGTGATTGGTGTTGTACATAGCATGTGTTGGTGCAGGCAGCACCTAAGTCAAACCTGAGTTTTGATAATGGCAAAGGTTTCAAAAGTTAAGATATTATGTTGATCTAACATGTTCACTAAGTATACAGGAAAAGAAGTCCTAGGTACACTAGGCACGAAGTCCTAGTCGAGGACTGGGCACGAAGCCCTGGCAAGGAGCTGGGCACCGAAGACATGCTCGAAAGGTGGGCACGAAGTCCTGGTCGAGGACTGGGCACGAAGTCCTGGCAAGGAGCTGGGCACCGAAGACCTGCTCGGAAGGTGAGCACGAAGACCTGGTCAGGTGCATCGGGCAAAAGTCCAACCGGAGGAGCCGGTTGGCAAAAGGTAAACTCTCCTATGAGGAGTAGGTGAGGACGCGTTCCCCGTCGAGGGAACAGTAGGCGTCGGCTCGACTTAGGGCTCCATTTTGGAGACCCAAAGTTAGAACCAAGACAGCTATGGCTGTAAAATTCACTAACATTCTTGCTTTGTTTTGTGTGGTACTAACCCTGGATGCAGGACCGAAGGAACGAGTTTCTGTAGCTCAGAACACCCCAAAAGAGAGGGGCAGCAGCTGGACAGGGCGCCCCGGAGGTCCCGGGCGCCCCCAAGGTGAAGGCTAGACAAGCTGAGCAAGTAACACTTCGGAAGCTCACTGGGGCAGGCGCCCCCAAGCTCCCGGGCGCCCCCAATGTCCCGGGCGCCCCGGATGCCTCGGGCGCCCTGGGTCCAAGCTAACGAAGCGATTGAAGCTGAGAAGTTAGCAGACCGAGTCAACCCGGGCGCCCCCTGCGTCCCGGGCGCCCCCGTCAAACCCTGAGCCCGATCTTGGAGGGATAAGGGCTGACCGAGTTGCGGATGAGGGTTTGCGGATCGGTAGACACATGGAGGGCGCCCCCAGGTGCACTATATAAGGGCTCGACCCCCAAGTCTTCTACAACAATTCTTCCAACGCCAATACGCTCTTTGACTCACGCGCTCTGCTCCGGAAACCTCCCATCTCGAGATTCAAGCGCCGCCGACGACCCTCTGCTCCGAAGTACGATCCACACTGGACGTCGATAACGAAGAGTTTAATTTTTAGTTTACTGTACTACAACTGTAATATTTGTCTGTAAACATTTGCGCTCATATAGAATTGCCCGCAGTAAACGGTCAACGACCGTGGGCCTTGGAGTAGGAGGCGGCTGCGACTCCGAACCAAGTAAAATCGCTTGAGTTCTTGTGTTGTGTTTTTTATTCCGCTGCGTATTCTCTTAACCTCGAATCCGAAAAGTTTCTAACGATATTCACCCCCCTCTATCATTTTCTCTCGATCCAACAACTGGTATCAGAGCGGGGAAGCTCAAATTTGGTGCAACACCACTTGATCATTTCTTTTTTTCCACACTACTAATCCAAGACCAAGTCTTGGGACGTTTTTTTTCTCTCTCTTTCTTTTTCAGATAATTTCTAAATGGCCATGCAAGAGGGCTTCCGTACCGCCAGACCACCGCTCTTCAGTGGGAAGGATTTCTCCTACTGGAAGAATAGGATGAAAGTCCACCTGAAAACTCAGGTGGACATGTGGATAATAATCTAGTCTGGACTGAAAATTCCGAAGAATGCTGACGGAGTACAACAATCCTACACTGAATGGGATATCGCCCTCAAAAGAAAAATTGAAGTTGACTCCAAAGCAACTCAAACACTTCAATGAGGCCTAACCAAAGAAGAGCTGAACCGGGTAGGTCCATTCAACAGTGCAAAAGAACTCTGGGGTAAGCTAATTGAGTTGCACGAAGGAACCTCCGATACCCGGATCAGCAAGAGGGACCTACTACTAAACAAGCTGTACATAATCAAGATGAACGACGGTGAAACAGCAGCCCAACTTCACGCCAGAATTCAGGAACTGATGAACGACCTTCACACAATCGGTCACAAGGTAGAAAACCGTGACCTGATTAGGTATACCCTTAACGCTTTCCCAAGAAACACGTTGTGGGCATCTATGGTAGATGCGTACAAAGTTTCAAGGGACTTGTCTAAAATTAAATTAGATGAACTATTTTCCGAACTTGAATTACATGAGCAGACTAACTGCACACTGGCCGAGAGAGGCATTGCCTTTATTGCAGGTAAAACTGGAAAGATAACCAAGAAGAAGCCTCAACCTGAGCCCGAGTCTGAGTCAGATTCAGACTCAGAAGACAGCGAAGGAGATCGACCCAAGCTGGTCCGGCTTGCCCGGAACTACTATAAGGAATTGAAGAATCAATCCAACAGAAGAAAGGCCAGTCGAAAGAAGGAAGATCCAGCTGAACCAACTAAGAACAAATCAAGTGTGACTTACTTCGAATGCAACAAAAAGGGACATTTCAAATCGGAATGCCCTAACCTAAAAGAAGCTAAGAAAGCAAGAAGAAAGAAGGCTCTTCAAGCAACGTGGGACGAGTCTTCCTCTGAAGAAGAAGAAGAGGCCCCACAGTCGAACCTGCTCGCACTAACCGCCTCAGAAGAAATTGAGACCGAGTCAGAATCGGAGCCGGACGACGGCAAACTCACGTTTTCAGAGGATGGCGAAATCACTGTAAGTGGTTTTTCTAGAAATCAATTATGTGAATTAATTGCCTATCTTTCTCGAGATTTGGCGAAAGCCAAAATCCAAGTCGAATCTCTCCGACGGGAAGTAAAACTCCTGAAAGAGGGAGCTGACTCTAGATCCTTAACTGAGAAGGTTCAAGAAGGAACCTCTACTCAAGTTGAAAAACTTGAGAAAGAGAACTCCTCCTTGAAAACTCAAGTCAAGGACCTTAGATCAGCTTTAGAACGGTTCACTTCTGGTTCCAAGGGTCTTGACATGATTCTTGGAAAATAGAAGTCAGTTCTAAATCGATCCGAATTAGGCTATAGAACCAAGTCTAGACAAAGAACATATTATGCTGTACTGAATCAGTCCAGACCTAAAGTTCAGGCATGGGTACCCAAACTGTACCTGAATAAACAAACTGGATCAAATCAGTATTGGATCCCCAAGGACAAGATTCACATCTTGTTAAACCATTATCGTGGTTTTAGTCCAGGGGGAGCCAAATTAAAAATAATATTCATAGTTAGATAAATTTCTATTCTTGTTTTTAAATTGCATGATTGATTGTTTATTTAATTTCTGTAATTTACCATGCTTAGACTTAGGACTGGTTAGTTTAAGGACTAAACCAACTTAACTGAAATTTGAACAACCTAGTATTGGGTGGCGGTGAGATGATAGTACGTAGGGAAGCCTCTTCTAATAAGGTCAAGTATACTCTACTTGGTCTCTTTAGACTGGTGAAACTAGCCGAAGCTACCGATCTAAGACCCAAACTAGTTAGACCAAAATTTTTCAAGAAATAATCTTGAAAATGAAATTTCATTAAAAGACTTTGTCAAGGAAAGGGTTGATGATCCAATAAGGCTACAGCCAAAGAAGGCCTAGTGCCTCGCCAAGACCTGGAAGCCAATTCTTGAAATTCAAATTCAAATTATTCTTTGTCAAATTCGAATCTAACACAAATTTTCAGTTAATTGTAGATTCACATAATTTTTTAAATAAATTCAAAATCAACTGTTTTCAAAACTAATTTAAGTTTTTCAAAATAAATCATAATTTTGAAAAATAATTCTATCTACTAAAACATGTCTCACAAAACCTATAAGGCTAACGTGATTGACAACCCTAGATTGGGTGAGACAGACTAGGTTGTGAAAATCAATTTAGGCTATTCCTGATTCTAATTGGATCCAAATCAACAAAACTCTTTATGTGTAGGAACATAAATATTTGGACCAATGGATGTTGGATAGCGGGTGCTCCAGACACATGACTGGGGATAAATTGAAATTCACCAAACTCAAGCTCAAAAACCTAGGCTCAGTAGCATTTGGCAACAATGCTACACTCAAGGTGATTGGGTCAGGTAACATTGAACTTAAATCTGACTTTGTTATTAAGAAGGTTCTTTTGGTTGAAGATTTTAAATTTAACTTGGTTAGCATAAGTCAATTGTGCGATACTGGTTATGTAGTTACCTTTACCAACTCTAACTGCCTGATTAGAAACTTGCAAGACTCAGAAATCATGTTTAAGGGCACTAGGAAAAATAATGTTTACACTATAAACCTACCACTAGTACCTAAATGCATGTTAACTCAGTTAGAACAATCAAACCTCTGGCATAGGAGATTAGGTCACACAAATTTGAGAATAATTTTGAAAATCACTCAACTTAGCCTAATTAAAGGTATCCCTAAAATTAAGAACCATGAAAACTTATTATGTAAATCATGTAATCAAGGTAAACAAACCAGGTCTAATCACAAACTTATTCAGTCTGATCTAACTCAAACCACACTTGAGCTCCTACACCTTGACCTATTTGATTCACATGGAGCCAAGTCACTAAGTGAAAACCGGTATTGCTTAGTAATAGTTGATGATTACTCTAGGTTTACCTGGGTTATGTTTCTAAAGACCAAAGATGAAACCTTAAACCTATTCAATGATTTTTGTAAGTTAATTGAAAATTAAAACGATACCAAAATCAAAAGACTTAGGAGTGACCACGGGGGAGAGTTTAAAAATCAATGATTCGAGGAATTTTGTAAGGTAAATGGGTATATACACGAATTTTCGTGTCCTAGAACCCCCCAGCAAAATGGGATAGTTGAAAGGAAAAATAGAACCCTACAGGAAGCCGCTAGGGCTATGCTCAATGAATTTAACCTAGCTAACCAATATTGGGCAGAAGCAATTAGTACGGCTTGCTACATCC
>JAGFNQ010003511.1:161530-258824 GCA_024364735.1 Boesenbergia rotunda
AAAATGCATAATCTTCAAAAGTACTTATATTTTTAAAAAATGCATAATCTTCAAAAGTACTTATATTTTTCAATAATGTATAATTGTCAAAAGTACTTCTATTTTCAAAAAGGCATGCTATCTTTTAAAAGTACTTCTATTTTTTAAAATATAATGTTTTCAAAAAGTACTAAAACTTTTCAAGGCAATAATGTTCCAAGCGAATGAATTTCCCAAGACTTGCCTACAAATACAAAATACTTTTTTTTCTCAAAGTGGTGTTTTGTTGATACAATTTAAACTTTTGCTATGCTTTCAAGAGTTATACTAAGTATTTTTACATTTTCAAGACTCATAAGCTCTGATACACAAATCTTTTTCCAAAATGTATTTTTCAAAAAGGAGTATTTTAAGGGAGAAAACAGACATAAAATTTTTTTCCTTAAATTTCTTCCCTTTTTCAAAGAAACTTTATTGAAAACTTCGAGTTGCTATTAACTAAGAATTTCCTTTGTGATACTCAGAAGTTTTTTTCCTTTTTCAAAACTGAACTTAGAATTATTTCTTTCAAAAGTAATGAACGTCTTCATACTTAGAACTTTTTTCAAGAGTTAAACTGACCTTAGAACCTTTTTCGAACTGAAAAATTGCATTTTTTTTAAAAGCTTCAAAGGGACAATTTCAAATCAAGGGGAGCGTTATGCAATGTTGCAAGGTTTTAGGGTTTAGGGAAGCTTCATGAAAACCTCGTTACTAAAATTTTCATACTTCTTGTTTATCAAAACAAAATTTTCAAAAACTTCCAAATCAAAAGTTTTCTTAAGGTTTGTAACATATTTTGTTCAAAAACTATTCTTGCAAAAGTTGTGAACTCCTTTACCTGAATTTATTTTGGTAAAACTCACTCTCTATTAGAAACCTTGTTCGCCCATTATGTTTTCGATATATGTCAAAGGGGAAGGAAAGGTCAAAATTAAGTGTTTTAACACAAGAATTCAGGGTTTTAGGGGGAGTACGAGAAATAAAATTTTTTTTCCTCATATACTTCATTGATCTCAAATCTATAGCTGTTATACTTCATTGTGGTTTTTACCTTCTTTTATTAAATGTTATAAGTTTTTACTTAACTTTGAATTGTGTTGCCATAAATCAAAAAGGGGGAGATTGTTGGTGCAGGAAGCACCATATCAAACCTTGTTTTGATATTGGCAAAGGATTCAAAGTTAAGTATTGTTTGTTATCTAACATGCTCTTTAAGTGTGCAGATCAAAGTCCTAGCGAAGGGCTGCTAGGCACCTGGAGAAGGACTGTCAGGATACAAAACCCTAGCGAAGGATTGCTAGGCACCTGGCAAAGGAATGCCAGGATACAAAGTCCTAGCGAAGGACTGCTAGGCACATGGCGAAGGAATGCCAGGAAACAAAGTCCTAGCGAAGGGCTGCTAGGCACCTGGCGAAGGACTGCCAAGAAACAAAGTCCTAGCGAAGGGCTGCTAGGCACCTGGCGAAGAACTGCCAGGAAACAAAGTCCTAGCGAAGGACTGCTAGGCACTGAGCGAAGGGCTGCATGGTACCGAAGCCCTGGCGAAGGACTGTCAGGCACCGGGCGAAGGACTGCTTGGTACCGAAGACCTAGCGAAGGACTGCAAGGCACTTGGCGAAGGACTGCTGGGCAAAAGTCCAACTGGAGGAGCCGGTTGGCAACAGATAAATTCTCCTGAGAGGAGTAGGTGAGGACGCGTTCCCCGTCGAGGGAACAGTAGGCGTCGGTTCGACCTAGGGCTCCATTTTGGAGACCCAAAGTCAGAACCAAGACAGCTATGGTTGTAAGACTCACTAACATATTTGCTCTATCTTGTTTGGTACTAACCCTGGATGCAAGACCGAAGGAACGAGTGTCTGCAGCTCAGAAAGTCTCAAAGGAGTGAGGCAGCAGCTGGGTTGGGCGCCCGGAAGGACCCGGGCGCCCTAAGTACAAGCCAAACATGAGTTCAGCAAAAGTATGCTTCGGAAGCTCACTGGGCGGGGCACCCCCATGCTCCCGGGCGTCCCTGTGCTCCCGGGCGCCCCGGATGCCTCGAGCGCCCCGTGCTCAAGCCAACGAAGCGGATAGAGTCAAACCAGTGAGAAGCCCGTGGATCGAGTCAACCGGGGCGCCCCCAGCGTCCCGGGCGCCCCCACAGTCAACTCTCAGCCCTATTCGAGTGGGATAAGGGCTGACCGAGACTTGCTCAGATCGGCTGACACGTGGGGGGCGCCCCCAACGTTCAGGGCGCCCAGGAGGCTATAAATAGCCTCTTGACCCCAAGGCTTCAGACAACACTTCTTCCAACGCCAATACGCTCTTCTACTCATGCACTCTGCTCCGGAAACCTCCCGACTCAAGATACAAGCGCCGACGACGTCCCTCTGCTCAGAGATACATTCCACATCGGACGTCGGTAACGAAGAGCTGTTCTTTTAAGTTTACCGTACTACAATTGATATACAATTCTTGTAAACCTTTTGCGCACATATAGAATTGCCCGCAGTAAACGGTCAACGACCGTGGGCCTTGGAGTAGGAGCCGACCGCGACTCCGAACCAAGTAAAATCTTGGTGTTTTGTGTGTTGTTTAGTTTTAATTTTTCCGCTGCGTATTCTCTTTTTCAATCCGAAATGACTTACGATATTCACCCTCCTCTATTGTTTTCTCTCGATCCAACACTATTGTGTTAGACAACAAGTTTTGGGATGGTTGTCATACCACATGTAAGCTTATAGGCTCGATCCAACACTATTGTGTTTGACGTCTTCGGGTACGGTGAAGGGTGGCATGGAGGCAAGCCGTGGGCTTGTGTGCGCATCCGAGGGACCATGAACAAAGCAGGGACGATGAGCCGAGGGAAGCAAACTTCGAGGCGTACGTGAAGGATGGCATGGAGGCAAGACGAGGGCTTGTGTGCGCATCTGAGGGACGAGGGTCAAAGTCGAAGAGGGCTTGAAGGCAACAGGTCGAGGCTGCTAGAGCAGGAATGATGACCTAAGGGAAGCGGACTTCGAGGCATGCGTGAAGGATGACATGGAAGCAATCCGAGGGCTTATAAGTGCATCTTAGGGACAGGAGCCAAAGTCGAAGAGAGCTTGAAGGCAACAAATCGAGGCTGCTGGATGAAGAGTCAACCAGGTCATGAGTGTTGGATCGGGTTGGACCGGCTAGAGGGGGGTGAATAGACGATAAAAAAAATTATGAAAGTGGAGGCACTCGTCTTTAAAAAAGAAACTTGGTCGCAACTGAGAACGTTGCTTCCAAGGCAGTGGACACTCAATAAAAATCTCATTGTGGCGGAGAAGCCTTACAAAAATAGCATGCTTGACTTTTAGAGAGTTTACAAGAATGAATTTATTGAATGAAATGACTGAAACTCTAAGCCTATTTATAGCCTAAGAGAATGAATCTGGATTGTTGATTGTTGAGGAATTTTCTCTTGACCGTTGATCCATGGATGTAATCTGGATGGTTGATCTTGGATAGGATTAAAATGCATCCATTGGATCTGATTAAAGGATAAAGTTATCCTTTAAGAGATAACTTTATCTTCTGCTCGTAACAGATAAATAACTTTATCATCTGCTCGCAACAACTTTAATTACATCTCTTTCTTATCCTAGTTGGGAAGGTTGGTGATATACGTAGGCGAGGTTGCCGGTTCGAATCTTCATAGCAACTAATAAAATTCTTTTTGTTTCAGGTGCCTGGTTTGACTTGGTCAAATTGACCAGCCTTTTGATTCATCTTCTGGGTGATTTCCGGCCAACCGGAGTTAGGCTCACCCGAACCCGACTCCGGCCTTTCGCCCCTCAAGCGTCCTTCCTCTCGGCTTCTCGTCCCTCGGACACCGCGCATGTCCTTCTCGATCCACCGGCGTACTCTTCCGCAGCTTCCGCGTCCCTCGGATTGTACCGAGCTCGTCGTCTCACTTCCCCGCACAATCCTTCTCGTCCGCTACGTCTTACGCTCGACTTCCTCGGTACCTAAGCTCCTGCACACTTAGCAGAGGGATTAAACATACTAGGACCTAACTTAAATCGGTTGATCACATCAAAACCAACCAGGGGTACTTACGATGAGGTTTCGAGTGTTGAGGGAATTGTACTCGGGGGCTAAGTCATGAGGGGTCGAGTGCTGAGAGAAATATACTCGGGAAGGGTAACCCTAGACTTAGGGAGTGGACCAGTCGACTGGTGAGGGACCAGTCGACTGATGGTGACCAGAATTTGAATTTCTATTTGAATTCGATCAGTCGACTGGTAATGGGACAGTCGACTGGTAACGGTCAAATCAGCCTCGAGCTCTATTTAAGGGAGCTCGTTTATGGCCGTTTCTTCTTAGTCAAACTAGCTTGGTTAGAGCTTGTTAGTAGCCTACTATTGCTCAGGGATTGTCCAAGGTTTGTGGCGAGGTTTCTCCACCCATAAGGAGCGATAAGAGCTAGCCGGAGGTGCTCCGGGGAATCATCCACCGAAGGATCGAGATCGTCCACCTTACGGACAGCCGTGGAGTAGGAGTTTCATCTCCGAACCACGTAAATCGGTGTGTTCTTTGTGTTTGTCAGTTTTAGTTTTTATTATTCCGCTTGCGCACTAACATTCGTAGGAAGAAAGATCGACAAATTACTATTCACCCCCTCTAGCAAACGGTAAGATCCTAACATTATTGTCCCCTAACTATGATCTAGCAGTACGGGCGCCCACCTTCCATAATTGCTTGTTACTTCAGTGGGCCCATGTCGACCTGCTGTCCTATAGCGAGATCTACCGACCATCGTTCATACTTCAGGAGTGCCTCAACGATATCCTTTGTGATTTGAGCGAGTTCTCTCTCGGCCGACCGACCGCACAGGACCGGCCGACAAGCCGCTAACGGTCCTGTCGACCGATAGATGATGGCCCCATCCCTAACCCCTACAACCTGAACCCAGCCAGGGCTTCCACCCGTCCTAGGCCCGAACCGCCATCCGATTATCTTTCAATGGCCGACCGGCGATTGCCTTGGTCGTTGGTCGGCTGACCTGGCTTGTGGGTTCTACTGTGGTCAGGTCCTCCTGAGGGTCCCATTCGAGTGGGCCCGACTCCCCACCCAACTAACACCTGCCCAGATCACCTCGGATCAATTATTATTATTATTATTATTATTATTATTATTAAACACATCCATTTTAACAATTACTCAACTGACTAATCTCTGGTCTAAATTTTAAATTGATTGGATATATATATATATATATATAGCTACTGAAACTATTAGATGAACGCATCAAATTCGTATTATAATAATTACAATTTCATAACTATTATAATGTGGATTTCATTTCATAACTATTATAATGTGGATTTCATAATTATTATAATATGAATTATAGACGAACAAAGTGAAATCCAAATTGCAACGGCTATGAAATCGTAAATGCTACAACTTAAATATTTTTGATCATATTAAATATGTATTATAATTGTAAAAGACGATTCGTTCACCCTCAGCGTCCTCACCAATCCATCCTAAGGTCAACACAAAAGAGGTAAATCATGAGGGCTATAAAGGAGGGCAGATATCTGATTTCCTCATGATTTGACCCAGACCTATTAAATATGTATTATAGGTGGCAAATGGTGATTTACTCATCCTCAACGCCTCCACCAATCCGTCCCAGGATCAACACGGAAGAGATAAATCATAGGAGCTACTAGCCTGGATGGTGTGGCTAGTGCGTTGGGAGGGTGAACATATCGACTTTGTTAAATTTTAACTCTCAAATCTTATAATGATAACATCGTGCGTGATAACTATAGGCCCATTCATTGAATATGTATTATAACAATTATGAAATGTTGAAAAAATTAAAAAAATTAAAATGGGGCACTCTTCATATTAAAAAAAAGAGCGTTTTTTTTTACTTTTGCCCATGTTAAAAAAACTCCACATGTGACGATCTAGTCATGATCGGTCCCAAGCCCGGATAAAGGAGAAGGGTTGCGTTATGTTGCCAGCCAACGTAAAAAACTATGACAAATACTCAATGAATGAATCTATTAAACGCTTATGCTAATGCTAGGATGTTCCCCGGAAGGAACGCGTTGTAGGGTCCGACTGTAACATCTTGGCAAGGATCGCTATATCTCCAGAACTCAGGTGTAGTGCTAAATATGCAAGGGTTCGTATTGCAGGGTCCAATTATAACGTCTTGGTAAGGACTGCTATATCTCCATGAGAACTTGGGTATAATGTTAAATAGGCAAGAGTTATCACACCATAGGTGCACTACAAGAAAAAATGCTTTTAATGACATTGAAAAGTGTCATCATATATTACTTATACTGACATTTTTGATATAGTGACATTAAGTTAAAATGTCCTCTATAGTGATGTCGTCTAAAGTCTTATCACTTATGACAATTCTTAATGTCACTATAACATAAAAATAGTGACAACCCTAATAGCATGAATAATTATTATAGTGACAAAAAATAATGTCACTATAAGATTTGTAATGACATTTATATATGTTGTTTTATTATAGTAATGATGACAAATTTATATGTCCTTTAAAATTATTTATTAAGACAATTATAAGTGTCTTCAATTTTATTTATAGTGATAATAAAAAATGTCACTAATGATAATTTATAAAGGTAATTTAAAATGCCTCGTTATGTAATTTATAATGACACATATAAATGTTTGCTATATTAATCTATAAGGACATTTAAAATTATCATTAATAGTTATTTATTATGACATTTTGAAATGTCTTCATATGAGTTTTATAATGATATTTTTATCTACATGATTTGGTGATCTATTATGACATAAAAAATATCATATATTAATAAATATCTCACCCACTTTTAATATTTTCATGATATAAATATTTACGCATATAACTAATTAACATAAACACAAATAAAAATTTTAAATTGAAACCAAAGTGCTAATAAATAATTGCCAAATTTTTTACAATATAAGACTGTCAAATTGGTTACTTCAAAAAATATATATGCACTAATCACAATCACAAATGTACCCAATGTATTTAGTTTAAGAACTAACAAAAAATTAAATCTCTCCTAAAACAAAACATAACCAAACTTCCAAACTTTGTTGCATCTTCAATCTTCAACCATCACATCTTGAACAAAATCCAATATTCTTGTCACCTACAAAAAAAATCATATATTAATTTGTGTAAATTAAATTAAATTAAAACAAATAAATCTCGACAATACTGATATTGGCTCTCCAAAAAAACAGATTGATCTTGATAAGTGAAAGATGTCCTTCAGATTTGTTAAATCTGAAAGATACCTATTCATATCGCTATTTAAGTTTCTTCGTATACACTATTACAAACAAAGCCAGATAGATGCACATAACGATGGAAAAAGAAGCTAGGCATGAATGAATGCAATTAAACTGATATATATGGTTTATGGCTTGTAAATGAAGGCTCGTGGCACAACATCCTTCCTGCACAAACAATGTATAACAACAGAAAAGGTGTATGCATTAGGCTTTAGTTCCCTCTGATTGATCTCATCCCAGAGCTTCATTGCATCATTGAGCTGTCCACTTCGGCAAAAACATTCTCTGAAAAAAGAAAGAACATTGTAGATGGCACAAACTACAAACTAACGCATACCCATTGATAAGAGCATTGTATAAAAACATACCAGGAGGACAACATCAGGAGGACAACATCAACATAATGGCAAATTAACATTCTCTCATACAAACTAACATTGATATGCATCAACATAATGGACAACATCAGGAGGTCCCTACCCATTGATATACAAACTAACATCAGGAGGAACATTGATGCAATGATGCAATAAACATAAAAATTTGAAGAAAAAAGAAAGACAACACATATCAACAAAAATAAAAATCTAACCGCGGCTGACCATGCTAGAAGTCTTCTTCATCAACTGTTAACTGCAAATATAATTGATATTCATTTTATAAGACACTAACATAATGATATATATAATAATAATAGTTAATTAAAAAATTGCATATCATACCAGATGACAAGGCCAAGCTATCATTCCTCCAAGTGCATCCTGAAACATTTGTAAAAGATCATATGGCCTAATCAAACTCTCTTCCCGTTATAGGACAACCAGAACTTGTATTTCACATCAATTTGGCCTAATCATTTTCAATAAGTGAATTATTGTTAAATTTAATCCTTGAAGTCAAATCTGTATGATTTTATATAAGAATTGAGGTTAGGAAAATGAACACGTAAATAATCAACCAATAAGAATTGAGGTTACAAAAAAACATGGATCAATTGCATGATATAGTTGCTAACTGCTATGTATAAGATATATTGCATGATCAGGGCCCCAACAAAAAAATAAGACAGGCCATCTAGTTGCTAACTGCTAAGCATGAGATATAATTGCATAAGATCATATAATTGCAACTTGCAAGAGATAAAAAAAAATCCGTAATATATACAGTATCCCCACTGCAGTTAAATATTATGCGAAAAATGCTTAATATGCAGATGTAAAATTCAAGTCCTATATTTATGAAACTAGGTAGATAGCAACGCATATAAGCAAAACTTTAACCAAGGGAATACCCCATAACCACCAAAGGGAAAGTATGTAGTGCAACAACTAGAATTGCATTTCAGACCACTGGGTCTGGCAAATAACTATTGTAAAATTGATATCATTTCTACCAATAAAACAGCTGTCCAACCAGAAACATGTGCTTAAAATGAAAGCAAACATGTTAGTGGGACAGAAAGCTCAAAAATATCGTACGAGAGAACTTGTTAAAGCATTCAATGAATCTAGTTTCTACTAGGCTCTGTAGCAAAAGCACCTTAGAACAATTTGTCAAAGCATTTAATCAATTCAGCATCTGTTTACCTCTGTAGCAAAAGGACCCTATTTTGTGTAAGAGATCTATAACCAATTATTTGACACTGTCAAAGCTAAAGCAGGCCTAAATCATGAGCAAAAAATAACTTTTTTCAGTAACATAACTCAACCAAGCAAGAAATATTTTGCAAAGCACATGAATTTGACAGTGGGTATCAAAGATTTACAGGAGTATCAATCACAAATAATATTGCAAGTGAATTATATTGTCAAGCGAACTCCTTGCAAACCATTACAGGTAGGGTTATTCAATCAGTTCAAGCCAAAGAAAATATAAAATCATTTTTAATTGAACTGAACTTCATTTCAGAGCAAACATGATTGGGGTTTGTCTGGTTGGAACCATTAATTATAAGTAGTATTACAATGGGATCTTTCATTATTACTGTTGAAAAAATACACAAAAATGTCAAATCAATTTAATACAAGTAAATTATTTTCCCCCTTTTTTTGTTTCCATACAAATATTGATACTATATATATATATATATATATATATATATATATATATATATATATATATATATATATATATATATATATATATATAAGTCAGATTAATTTCGTCATAAATTCACAATTCATGTACAAGTCAAGAGAGATAATAGCAATGATTCCAATATAGCTAACAATTGAATAACTAGGAAAGGAAGCTATGAGAGGATGAACTTCCTCTTTTCTAAACCAAAGAAGGGAAAGGTAACGAGCAAAATCAAATCTACAATAAAGTTTTGACGAACTGATTTAAAAGAAATATTAAAAGTTAAAAGAGCGACATACAAATGAAAAACAACACTACAATTAAAGCAATCGGTATAGGTTCAGCCAAATGTCAAACTTTTATACATTGTCGTTCATATTCACACAACCGAGACAACAAGAGATGGCAAAGAACAATTAGTAATTTCGAGCAGAAAGCATGAGACAGAGAGATGACAAGAACATGTTGGTGCAAGAAGCACCAGATCGAACCTTGTTTTGATATTGGCAAAGGATTCAAAGTTAAGGGTTGTTTGTTATCTAACAATGCTACTTGAGTGTACAGGAAAAGCCCTAGCGAAGGACTGCTAGGCCCTGGCGAAGGGCTGCCAGAAGAAAAGTCCTAGCGAAGGACAGCTAGGCCCTCGCGAAGGACTGCCAGAATGGAAAAGCCCTAGCGAAGGATTGCTAGGTCCTGGCGAAGGACTGCCAGACAGCAGAAGCCCTAGCAAAGGACTGCTAGGCACTGGCGAAGGACTGCCAGAAGAAAAGCCCTAGCGAAGGACTGCTAGGCTGGCGAAGGACTGCCAGAAGAAAAGACCTAGCGAAGGGCATCTAGGCACCAAGCGAAGGGCAGCTTGGTAACTCAAGACCTGGCGAAGGACTGCCGGGCAAAAGTCCAACTGGAGGATCTGGTTGGCACCAGGTAAACTCTCCCGAGAGGAGTAGGTGAGGACGCGTTCCCCTTGAGGGAACATTAGGCGTCGGTTCGACCTAGGGCTCCATTTTGGAGACCAAAGTCAAAACTAAGACAGCTAAGGCTGTATAAAATAATAATATTATTGTTATTTGGACTAACCCTGGATGCAAGATCGAAGGACTGAGCATCTGCAGCTCAGAGAGCCTCAAAGGAGTGAGGCAGAAGCTGAGCAGGGCGCCCCGGACGACCAGGGCGCCCCCAAGGTCAACCCAAGTCTCTAACAACCTCGACGCGCTTCAACCCGCTTGTCGCGGGCGCCCCGCGTGTCTCGGGCGCCCCCACTGCCAGCTGCCGAAGCGCATCCCTGCGAAGCTGAGGAGATAAGGCCTTTTGACCGGTCAATGCGGGCGCCCCGAGTCCTCCGGGCGCCCCGGTCAAACTGGATCCCGAGGATAAGGGGATCAGACGGCGACCGAGCTACAGCCGGATCTGCTGCCACGTGGGGGGCGCCCCCGTCGACCAGGGCGCCCCTAGGCCCTATATAAAGGGCCCTCGACCTCCTTCTTCAGAGCATCAATTTCTGCGACATTTCCACGCTCTTCTGCTTCCACGACACGCTCCCGAACTCTTCCAACTCGAGCTGACGATGTCCTGCTGCTCCAACACTTCGATCTACACCGGACGTCGGTAACGAAGAGCTTGATTAAGTTTACTACTCTGATTTTGTAATATTTTTATTGTAAACTTTCTCGAACGTAAAGAATTGCCCGCAGAAAACGGTCAACGACCGTGGGTCTTGGAGTAGGAGTCGACACAGGCTCCGAACCAAGTAAAACGACCTTGTTAGCATTGTTTTTGTGTCTTATTTCCGCTGCGCACTTACTCTTTTTAAATCCGAACGATTTGCGACATTCACCCCGCCCCCCTCTCTCTCTCGCATTTCTCGATCCAACAGAACAAAACCTGAAAGTGTGAACTGCTGAGGCAGCGAGCAATCTGCTTGAACAAGGGAACCATGCACCATTGGAACTCTGCTGGTTGCGTTGCCTCGAGCACCTCCTCCAGCTCCCCAAGGAACATCACTTCCTTCTGACAATTAGTAACGGGCCAGTATTTTAGCAGCCCTCTAATGACTGTATCGGCTAGTTTATAATCCTTCTCGACAAATTGCACGATGCAGTAAGAAAGCTGCTGGTGATACATCCCGACCACCCTGTTTGGAAAGGAAGGAATTGGAATTCCTTTGGGAATTGGAATTCAATTCCATCCTTTGGTAGCAATTTTCAAGAAGGAATTGCTAAAGAATTGAATTCCAATTCCTTTCAAACCCCTCAAAACAAAGCACACCTAAACCCATGTGATTTGTGAAAGGAATTCACTTGAACAAACTAAATTACCAAATCGCCCCCTCACCAAACAAAATAAAGTTGCCGGCTCTATCCTCGCAGGATAAAATCGTAAAAGTATAATAATTGAATTGAATTCAATTCTGTTTTTACAATTCATTCCAAACATGAGAATTGGAATTCAATTCAGGTCGGAATTCAATTCCGACCGGAATTGAATTCCAATTCCTTACTTAAAAGGTTTCCAAACAGGGTGGACAATTCATTCCAAACATGAGAATTGGAATTCAATTCAGGTCGGAATTCAATTCCGACCGGAATTGATTCTAATTCCTTACTTAAAAGGTTTCCAAACAGGGTGGACAGGTTTCGGCTTGTGCAAAGGGATGAGCGCACGGACGAGGAACAATTTGTGCTCTTCCTTCATTGGCAAAGCGAATCCATTGATTATACTGCCAAGGATCTCCAACAGCTCGCCTATGCCGCTATGCCTCTCCGTCTCGAAGATAAATCTGTAGAAGATGTTATTGATGGCCTTGCGGATGAAAGGGCGGTGGACCATGAACTTGCCGTAGATGCGATGGAGGATGGTCTTGAGGTACTCGCGTTCGCGGGGGTCTTCGGAGTTTAAGAGGTCAAGAAGGCGGAGCACGAAGGAGTGGTCGATGTAGCGCTTGGCAACCTTGGTGTCGGTGTCGGGCGACACGATGTAGCGGAGAAGGAGCTCGTAGACGAGCTGGAGATGAGGCTAGGCGGGGACGAGGTAGGGGTCCTCCTCCTACGGGTCTGCGGGCTCGACGCCGGTGTTTTCATGGGAAGCCGGAGGGAGACTGCGGAAGATATTGATGTCCACAGTACGGACGAGCTCTTCCTGTACCTGCTCGCTTAGCCGACTCGAGCCGGATTGTACGAAGTCGACGAGCTCCGACAGCGTCTGCCGCTTCACCTCCTTCTCGTGGGCCGACTTGAGTGTGTCGGAGAAGTCGAAGAGCACAGAGCAGATCCGGAGCTGATGGGGAGGCGCACGAGTAGGGCAGACCACGTTGGTGGGCAGACGGCGTGGCGGGGAGGAGCGTCGCGCGTGGGGAGGCGCTCGCGCAGCCCAGACTGCGCTGGTGGAGGTGCGCTGGTAGGAGGCGCTCACGTAGGGGGAGGGCAGATCGAGCAGGGGCACGCTGGTGGAGGTGAGGTGGTTGGAGGCACTCGCGTAGGTGGAGCGGCGATCGAGCAGGGAGCAAGGGAGAAAACAAGATTAGGGTTCGCGCGTGAGGGTGGAGATGAAAAGGAGGGACGACGCAAGGCTCGCGCGCTACGATTTGGAGTATTGGCGCTGGGATTTGGAGTTTGCCGCTGCGATTTAGGGTTCGCGTAGGAAGGAGCAGGGGATTTAATTAGGGTTCGTGTGTGTTCGCGCGATTAAGTTGAGAAGTCGCGCTCGCTGAATTGTTGGAAAAAGATTAATTAAATAAATTAAATAATCTATTTTAATAGGAAAATATTTAGATTTATAAGGACATTTATAAAATATGTCATGATAAAAGGTTTAATCAGATATTTTAATTATAAAATTAATCTGTTTTAATAAGTGTCATTATAAATAGTTTATAATGACATTTACTATTAAGTGTCATAAAATAAATGTCACAATAGATCTTTTTTCTTGTAGTGGTGGGATAAGAATAAACATTATAAGAAAAGTAATAGTCTGAGATTTAGAACATGGAATATAGGAACTCCCACTGGTAAAATAATAGAGATAATAGATACGATAATTAGGAGATAAAGTAGTATTTTGTGTGTGCAAGAGACAAAATGGGTAAGCGAAAAAGCAAAAATGATAGAGAACTCGGGTTGTAAGTTATGATACATGGAAAAGAGTAAAACAAAAAATGGAGTGGGCTTTTTTAGATAGTTCTTAAAAGATAAAGTTGTTGGAGTAGTTAGAAAGAGGGATAGAATTATAGCTCTCAAGATAGTAGTGGCGAAAGTAGTTATGAACGTAATTAGCATATATGCACCTCAAGTAGGATTAGATGAAGAAACCAAATCAAGATTTTGGGACGATTTAGATGAGATATTACAAAATATTCCGTCAAATAAAATGATTTTAATAGGAGGCGATCTAAATGGACATGTCGGAGTGAAAAATGAAAAATATGAGAGAGTGCATGGGGGTTATGGGTTTGGAACAAAAAATGAAGAAGGAAAAAACTATATTGGATTTTGTGATAGCATATGACCTTATACTAGCTAATACATTTTTTAAGAAAAAAGAAGAATATTTGGTCATATTCAAAAGTGAAAATAATAAATCGCAAATTGACTTTTTTATGGTTAGGAAGAAAGATAGGAAGATTTGTAAAGATTATAATGTTATCTCAGGACAAAGCTTAACTACTCAACATAGATTAGTAGTGTTGGATATACGTTTTGATCATAATATCTGATCCGGTTGGGTAGGTCTTATGATCGGGGTGGAAGCCCAGTCGGGTCAGGACTCGGTCGGGCAAAGACAGTTGGGCGCGCTATAGGTCAACCTAGCCTGAGGGATTAGAGTTCGAGGTTACTTGGACTAGGTCGGTCAGCAGTAGCCAGTCGAACGTCCCCGGTCGGCAAACCTGACCGGGGATGGGTCAGTCGGGCAGAAGGAAAAACGTGTTAACTCCCTCGAAAATGAAGATATCGAGTGTGTAATTGAATGTCGGGCGGATGGTTCCAGTCGAGCACATCCGTCCGGACGACTTGATCGCCCTGTTAAATAAAATCGCTTACCCTCTGCTTCGGACGACTCTCGATCTAGGTTCGATTGATTGGTTAAATCTACCCGATCAGTCGGTCGGATTCGGCCGGTCAGATTCGGCCGGTCGGACTCGGTCGGTCGGACACACCCGGTCGGCAGGTCAGACCGTTACATCCCTGGAATAGTCGGACCTCCTTGGGAAGTGGATCCATTCCAAAGACACGGATAACCGAGAAGCCTAGCTTATCTGACCGACCGTCTTTACTCGGTCGGTCAGACTTTGATAGGCTCATAGCTGCCCAATAGGACAAGCCCGACTGATCGAGTGACCACACTGCCCAAATTGATTAACTAATCGGGCTCCCAATAGCAATGAGATCTCTCAAATCTTCCCATTATAAGGAAAAGGCACCTGTCATAATCATGACTTGTCAGAGCATTAGACATTAATTAGGATCAGAAGTGACAACTTGGACAGACTGTCAGGCGGCTGTGCCAGACCCTCGGGAAGACCAAGGCTGCCAAAGGATCAGGGTGTCAGCAGATCAATTTTTAATGAGACAAGACAGCCTTGACAGAACAGGGGGCTTCCTCCTCCCCTATATAAAGCTCCTTGGGTGCTTCAGAAAGGGGATTCCTGCTACTGGAATTTTCTTCTCCACCTCTTGTGTTCCCGTTTTGGTCCGAGTCTAACCCCACTCTGTCCTGCTAGTCTTTGAGCCCGACCCCGACTCACACGCTGCCATAACTCGAGTCATCTCGATCCGACTCAGTCATCTGAGTGAGAGCCCTCTCCGCTTGTCGACATGATCAATATCAATAGAGAAAAATATATATGACTCCTAAAATTAAGTGGTGGAAGTTAAAGGATGGGAAGCAAAACATATTGAAGGATAAGATAGGAATACAAGCATTAGATGAAATATATGGTATTGCTAATATGACATGGGATAAGATGGTATCAAAGTTGAAAATAGTAGCTAAGGGTGTCCTCGGTGAGTCAAAGGGACATGCACCATCAAGTAAGGAATCTTGGTGATGGAATGAGAAAGTACAAGAGAAAGTGAAGGAAAAACGAATGACTTATAAGGAATTATATATTTGTAAGAATGAGGAAAACTTAAAAAAAATATACAATACCTAAGAAAGAGGCTAAGAAATTAGTGAATGAAGTAAAAAAAAATAAAACTTTTGAACGATTATATCAAAACTTGGGTACAAATGAAGGGGAAAGAGACATTTATAAAATAGCTAAAGCTAGAGGAAAACAAGAGACCTTAGCTAAATAAGATGTATTAAAGATGAATGCAATAAAGTACTAGTAAATGATAGCGAAATAAAAGAGCGGTGGAGAATTTACTTTCATCAACTTTTTAATGAAGGTTCAAGGAACCAACTGAATTTAGGCAATTTAAGTAGTTCAAATGAGTATAGAAATTTTAATTTTTGTCATAGAATTCAAACTTCAGAAGTAAAACAAGCTTTGAAAGGGATGCAAAATGGAAAAGTCATGGGACTAGATGATATTCCAATAGAGGTATGAAAGTGTTTAGGGAAATAAGATATTGAATGACTTACAAAATTATTTAATATGATATTGAAAATTAAAACAAATCTAATCAATGAAGGGTAAGTACTCTAGTTCCCTTATATAAAAACAAAGAAGACGTACAAAATTGTGCAAACAATAAGGGTGTTAAACTAATGAGTCATACCATAAAATTTTGGGAAAGAGTAATAGAAAAAAGATTAAGGAAGAAGACAACGGTGACTGTAAATCAATTTGGATTTATGCCTGAAAGGTCGACAATAGAAGTTATACATCTCCTTAGACAATTAATTGAAAAGTATCAGGAGCAAAAGAAATATTTTATGATAAAGTCCCAAAAGAAATTATATAGAGAATTCTAGAAAAAAGATGCGTTAGTGTAACATATATTGAACTAATTAACGATATGTACGAAAATGTAACGACTAGAGTGAAGACTTCGGATGGATTAACTGAAGGATTTCCAAAAAGAATAGTGATCCTGTCGACAAGCGAAGAGAGCTCTCACTCAAATGACTTAATCAAACTGAACTGACCCAGTCAGACGAACAAATTGCGGCAGCGTGAGAGTCAGGGTCGGGATCAAAGGTTAGCAGGACAGAATTGGGTCGGAGTCGGACCGAAACGGGAACACAAGGGGTGGAGAAGAAAATTTCAACATAGGAACCTCCTTTCTAAAGCACCCATGGGGCCTTATATAGGGGAGGAGAAGACCTCCTGTCTTGTCAAAACTATCTTGTCTTATTAAAAACTGACCTACTGGCATACTGATCCTTTAGCGGCCTTAGTCTTCCCAAGGGTTTGGCACAGCCGCCTGAAGGTTTGTCCAGGCTGTAACTTCCATCCCAATTAATGTCTGATACTCTGCCAGAATATGATTATGGCAGGTGTCTTTTTCTTATAATGAGAAGATATGGAGGATCTTAAAAGTCTGATCATGATTAAACTACTGAGACAGTGGGGTCACCTTGGCTGATCTCACTAGGCGCAATGACTACTCTACACGGCTTGGCGGTCGGGAGTGATCACTCGGTGAGACTCGATCACTCGGCCGTCACCCGGCTCTTGGGGAGCAAGTGGCCTGAGTGGGTTCAATCATTCCTGTCACCAGCCAATCTGTCAGGATAGCCGATCGGGTACGTCCACCCGAGCAGTGGGATACAGGTCGTGACCTTCAAAACGAGAGTTAGTGATTTTATTTGTCTGGACGGTCAAGTCGTCTGGTTGGGCGTGCCCGACCGGAACCATCCGCCCGGGATGCAACTACACGCCCAATACCCTCTTTTAGAGTTAGGCACGTGCTCTTCCGTCCGCCCGATCGAACCTTCCCAGCCGGACGTGCCCGACCGGGGACGTCCGACCGGCTGCCATCGATTGAGCCAAACCTGCATGACCTCGAACTTTGATCCATCCGGCTAGGTTGATATCTAGCGTGCCCGACCGTCGTTGTCCGCCCGGGCCTCCTGCAAACGGGCTCTCTATCAATCCGGGTCAACTCCCGACTGGGTCATCTTAACCCCCAACCAGATTAGATAGGGTTACATCAAGTATCAACTCTAAGTCCCTATCTTTTTATACTAATTATGGGTGATCTCACTGGACACATTCAAGATGCAGTACTATGATGCTTGTTGTTTGCAGATGATATCGTTTTTATAGATGAGACACGTGAAGGAGTAAATGCTAAACTAGAATTTTGGCAAGAAACACTAGAAGTGAAAGGTTTTAGGCTTAGTAGAGTAAAGATAAATATATGGAATTTAAGTTTAGCAATATTAGATGTAATAAGATAATTGTAAAGATAGGAGATAGTGAGTTGTCTAAAACTGAGAACTTTAAGTATTTAGGATCACTTTTGTAAAGTGATGGAGGGATTGAGAGAGTTGACTTACTTAGAATACAAACAGGATGGATGAAATAGAGGTTAGCGTCGAGTGTTTTATGTGATCGTAAAATACCTCTAAAATTTAAATGGAAGTTCTACAAAACGACAGTTAGACCTGCTATGTTATATAGTGATGAATGTTGGGCTATGACTCAGGCACGTGAGCAAAAGATGAAAATTGCAGAGATGAGGATATTAACATGGATGTGTGGACATACGAGGATGGACAGAATAAGAAATGAGAGTATTAGAGAGAAAGTTGAAGTTGCATCTATTGAGAAAAAACTTCAAAAGATACGTTTGAGATGGTACGAATATGTACTTAGATGACTAATAAATACCCTTGTTAGGCATTGTGAAACTATAATAAATTCACACATTAGACGTGAGAGAGGAAGACCAAAAAAGACTTGGTTGACAACAATAAAATAAGATAAATTTTATTTAAATATAGATAATGATATAATATGGGGCAGAGTCTAATAACGTCTAAGAATTTATATAGTCGATCCCATCTAGTGGGATAAAATTTGATTGTTGTTGTTGCTCATGTTAAAAAAATAATTTCTTTTTCAATGGATTGAAGGTATATAAAATTGTTCTGATTACAATCATAGAGGCGTGCCTATGCCCAGCCCGCACGCCTTGTGCCTCTCGGCCCATCAAATGTCCTGATTAGCCCGACTCAAATGCAAGATAATATTTCAAACAGGGCCGTGAGGCTGGACCTGATATTTTCTTAATAAATATTTTAAATAATAATAATAATAATAAATAAAAGTTAATAAAATTGAAATAGATACATTAATAAAAAAGATAATGATATGATTAATAAAAAATCTCAATAAAAAATAAAATGAATGACGTGACATTTTACATATAACAATTTTTGATGGTTTATTGTACTCTTAAGGTATAATTTGATTCGAGCGTCGATACTATTCGAATGATAATTAAATATATACATATAAAATATTATATTATTTATTATGTATTTCATTAAATTTTTTTTATTTATACATTGAGCGCTCTTAATAAAAATGATATATATTATGGTTAAATTTGGCTGGCCGATTGTGTTAAAAAAAATACTATAACTAACGAAGTTTTGGATTCTTTGTAAGTTGACACTTCATTTTTTATTTTTTATTTTTAACTCGGGGTCATTCTCCGAGGAGTTGACTAAACTTCACCAAAAAGGCAATAACAGAAAAAAGGCATCCAAAAAATATTAAATTCTTTGAGTTCATTCTCCTTTTAGGAGGGCACATCCTCTCTCCGAAAAAAAAAAAATCTTTGTTTCGTTCTCCGATGGTTATTAGTGAATCATTCGATCATCGATCAAACAGCATTCGGTTATTTCCCTGAATAAAATTATATCCTCGGGAGTATGATAAACCCCGTTGAGATCGCCACAATTATTATCTTGTCGGATTTACCGTCGAATCTGACGATATTATAATTGTAGCGATTTTGACTGATTCATCGTTCTTCTAGGAGATCATTTGATTTAGTACGATGATCAAAATTTACAGGTAATATTTGATGGATAATCAGACGACTCGTCGACCCTCGTCAAAAATAAAACGAACAGACGCTTTTTTAAGAAAGGATCCCAATTACCTTTTAAGTCACCTAATTCTCCGTATTAAATATAAATTGAAAAAGAATATCATCAAAACATTTTATATTTAATTATTTCACTTCCATTTTCATTTTCCTTCCTCTCCAAAAAGTTTTTTCATGTCACGTGCCGTGTTTCTTCTCTTAGAAGGTACACAAAGTCGGCGATAAATAATAACTTATAGACTATTTATATAATTAAAAAAATGATACTGAACGCCGTTCTAGAAATTAAATCAATAATTTCCCGTTCCTTTAATTCAGGACACGTGTTATTCTTTCGGATGCCTTCGAAGATCTCTCTGGAATGACAGACGTTCCCCATCCCTCGACTGGCCGTCCCTCGTGACGTTACAAGAACCCGTTACGGAATGATTCTTCGAATCCGATATAATGGAACGCTATAATTGAAAGGTTCTCAAGTCACCGGAATATCACTTTCCACGCGTACGTTACTCTCCTTGGCTGGCCCCGACGATTCGTCCAGGACCCACGTTCCACCATGCGCGTCGTCTTACGGTATGTTATTGGGTTTTGCTGTGCGAGTACGGAAGTTTGAAATTTTTAAATGTTAGGTCTTCGAGAGTGGTCACTGTTTTGAATTCGATCGCTTTGCACTTCTCCTGCGTCGTCTTCTTTTTAAGAAGTCGATTTGTTTTGCTGCTCCTCCCCGTGGCGGTGCACTCCTCTCTCGCTTCGTTGGAATTGGAGGGGATTCCCGTGGTTTGTACTCGGGATAGTTGTTCTTTCCAGTCGGCTGATGGACTCCAGGTAAGCATTGCCCCGAATTCTTACTGTAAAGGTTGAATTGTTGATACAGACACTCGAAGTCCGAATAACTTTATTCAGTTTCCTTCTTTTTTTGTTGGAAAATTTATACCGGTTGTGGCGTATTTTGGATGGATATTTGTGAATGAACTTTGGTTGTTCTGAGGTTTTTTAAACTGGGTTGTGTAGCTGCCCACGACCAAATGAGGGATTCCCCTCTTTGTGTAGATTGTGGTGAAGAAGGAAATAGATTATAAAATGCCAAAGTCGCTGTCTTCGTTTTCCCCTCTAATTCTACTAGCACACATATTGCATTGGGTGGCATTGCATCTTATTTATTTAACAGACACTTGTTTTTCTCTTTTGACGAAATACCAAAAGATACTCATCCGACTCCCTTTCAATTACCAGGCATGCTTCTCCGAGCTCTCCCGATGGACATTATGGAAGACTCGACACTGAATTTCTAAGTGGTGAAAGAAATGGTATGGTTGGCCATGATCAGAATGGAAGTCTACTAGGTCTGGCAACAAGCGCTGTAGTGAACGGAAGAAGAGATGTTAGCAGGCAAGACTGATACTTATCAACTCTTTCAAACGTAAAAACTAGAAATTTTCACCTTTCTTCCATGATGCTTACTTATTTTCTGTGCTTATTCTTCAGATATTTTTACATGAAACATTCAGCACCTTATGTGATATTCTTAACGTTTTCTGTTTCAGTTTATTTCCTCCATTTTATTTCTGCTTTTTTCATTCTTCCATACTAATTGCTAATTTTCTCGTTGATCTGAGCAATTTTTAGCGGAATAGCGGTAGACATTTCTGATCATTATTTATATACAACATCTGTTAGTGTAAGGCATCCATGATTCACTTTGTTGCTCTGATATTGCACAATTATGAAGAAATTATGGCAAACATCAAAATGATGAAAGAGCCCCAAGTTAAAATCATCAAAGGACACCCCTTTTTAATTGTTTATTAAAAGGGCACTTCAAATATAATTTTTCAACAAATTACCTCTACTCAATAGAAGTCATTATTATTTTTTTTTTTTGCTAAATGTTTTTTTTGCTAAATTATTTTCTTTTTTTTGCTGAAAAATTCGGAGACAGTTTGAGATGTAGGAATGTTTAGAAGACATAATGCCTGTTAGACATGTGAACTATGATAATACATTAAAAGGAGAGGAAGACAAAAGACTTGGTTGCAAATAAAGATAATTTTATTTAATCTAGATGATGATATAGTAGATAGAATCATGGCGTAAAGGATCTATGCGACCTAGTGGATAGTTTGTTGTTGTTGTTGTTGTTGTTTTGCTAATGTTTTATAAAATAAAAAAATATTTTTTATAAATTCTAACTTCTACTTTTGTGGGTATGATTATTTTTTCTTTTGTAAGATTAAAATTTTATTTACTAATCGGATTAATAGTAAATTTATTTTTTTATTTTGTGATTGCACTTATTTTTCTATTGTGTTAAATATTTTATTTAAAATATAAATTATTTTTTCTATGAATTAAAATTTTTATTGACCTATTTAGCTTGTTATATTGTTAAATACTTTAAAATTATAAAATTATATTCTTATAAATTTAAAATTAAATATATTTTTATGCATGTGATTATTTTTATTTTATAAAATTAAGAGTTAATCTACTGATGAGATCGGGGCATTGGGTCGGTTTTTTTTTTTTAATGAACCAGACTAGCCAATAAACCGTTCCTATTGAACCAATTTTATACGTGGTTGATCTTGGGAAAAATTAGATTTGAGGCTCCCTTTTGATAAAAGCCCAACAATGAGTCCTCGTTTGATTTAAAAATAAAGGGGGTGCCTTTTGATGATTTTTAAAAGTAAGGGCATTCTTTTAATTTTTGCCCAAGAAATTTCACTTGTACTGGCGCATAACTTTAAGTCATCATGCTATAAACGAAGCATAGTGAATATTGATTTCTTTGATCTTTGATAATTGATGAATATTTCTTGCTTGCTCATATTTCTTTTGTTTTATGGGATAATTAAGTGATAGAATTTATTCACTCGTTTTCTCATTTTATTTTATATTTGCTACATGATTCATCTTCTTTTTGTGATCGTATGCATATATCTAAAAATGGTAGATTTTATGTAACGGATTTCTGATCATTTATGTTCATCTACAGGCCACTATCTGGAGTAAAATCCTTTGAAGACGATATGGACTTGGAAAATGGTAAAGATGAAAATGGAAGGGATAAACCTTTACGCTACAATAGGCCTCTAAAGTTGAATAACCAAGCTTTTCTATCTGGTCTTGCTTACTGCTTGTCATCATGTAGCATGATACTTGTGAACAAGTTTGTGCTGTCCGGCTATAATTTTAGTGCTGGGATTTCACTAATGCTTTACCAGGTGTGGTTCAATACCGTCTTCATTTCTTTGCTTCTATTCTACACATCATTGTGGTGAATTCATTACCACATCAAACAACTAAAATGGCTTACATTTGAATGCAACTTCTTTGCTTGCAGAACTTCGTTTCAGTTATACTAGTCTCCACTTTGAGTTCATTTGGTGTAGTATCAACGGAACCACTCACTTGGAAATTAATCAAAGTTTGGTTACCGGTGAATATAATATTTGTTGGGATGCTTGCCACAAGCATGCTTAGGTATGACATTTTCTTGATGCAAATTTCTCTGATCTTGGTCTTTTGGCTGCTTTATCATGCATAAAAGCTGTGAGGTACTATTTAAATAAGAATGAAACAAAAATTGCTAGGCTTAACAGGAGATGAAATAGAGTAATCTTCTTTACTTTCATTTTCATTCTCTGATTAACTGCATATTGTATTTGTAGTTCCCTTAAACTATCTTCTACCTTCTAGTTTATTCCAACCCATTTAACTGGAGGAAAAAGAGGATCAATTATTTATACACATCGGCAATTATATCATTACCATAAGGTCATGTGTGAAAGCTAATGGAAGTGTAACCAATGGACCTGTAAGTTTTCATCATGAACCAACTCTAAGTCCTTATCATTTACATTAATACTAGAGGTATTGTGTCTGGGTACATTTGATGTATATGCAGGTATTACCACTAAAATTATTTGATCTTTATTGTATTTCGAATAGCATGACTTATTAAGTATAGTAACTTAACCAAGAAAATGAATGCATATATGCTCACTAATAATTAACAACAAAAAATAAAAATAAAAAAGCACATTATCTAAATTTTCTAGTGGTTATATGGGCAGGTACTTAGATGACCAATAAATGTCCCAGTTAGGCAATGTGAAACTATAACAAATATGCATATCAAACGAGGGAGAGGTAGACCAAAAAAGATTTGATTAGCAATAATAAAATAAAATAAAATTTATTTAAATATAGATAATGATATAATAAGAGACATAGCTCAATAACGTAAAAGGATCCATATAGCCGATCTCACATAGTTGGATAAGGTTTAGTTATTGTCGTCGTCGTCTAGTTGTTAAAAACTACTGTGCTTATGCAATAAAAAATATAAAGTTGATGTGCAATATTCAAAATATTTTTAGTAAGATTAGTCATTTGATTCCACATAATCATAACATTCCTCTTTCTCTTATATTCTATCTCTTTTGCAGTAAAATGATTAAGAATTTACTTATCTCTCATGTCATTCCTCCTATCCTACAGGTGTTGGTGCAATCTTTTGTTAGGTCAGGGTTAACTTAGTTTGACTAAGCTCGGGTGAGATTATGTTTGGTAAGCTTGGTAAGCTTAAGTTTCGATGTTTGATAATGATGTTTGAATATCGTGTGAGTCAAGTGGGTCAAGGTTGACTGGATACTTGACTGGAAAATGCCTAGGGAGACTAGGTGAAGTCCAGGTGGATCGGAGAGATCACACGATGGTATGGAAAAAGTCTTAGTGGGACTAGGTGAAGTCCAGGTAGATTGGGGAGATCGCATGCTGGCATGAGAAGAGTCCTAGTGGGACTAGGTGAAGTCCAAGTGGATCGGGGAGATCGCACGTTGGCAAGGGTGAAAGGTTAAGTCCTAGTTGGGAACTAGGCAAGGAAAAATCAAGGTTAATCGGACGCTTGGTGAGGAAATCCTAACAAGTCACGGTTGATCGGGGTTAGGCAAGGGAACCCTAGACTTGTGCACACAAGTTAGGTTGGGGTCAATCGATTGAGTAATCGATTGGTGTTGGTTTCTTGAAACAGAAGCCTCTTAATTGATTGAGTAATCGATTAAGGAGGGAATGAATCGATTGGGTAATTGATTGGGAGAATTGGGTTGCGAGAACAGAAGCAGGCTGAATCGATTAGGCAATCGATTCAATCTCCTCTTAATCGATTGAGCAATCGATTAAGGAGGATGGAATCGATTGGTCAATCGATTACAATGGAATTGCATGAGTCACAGAGAGGTGCTGAATCGATTCAGCACTCTCTAAAATCGTCTTAATCGATTGGCTAATCGATTAAACTTCAAAAAATAGTCGTTGAACGGCTAAGTCTGACGTGGTAATCGATTAGGTGATCGATTAAGGGAACCCTAGGTCGCGGGTATATAGGGTTTTCACGCAGGTTGAAGCGATACTTCTTCCGCACTTCTTCTCCTTCTTCATCGCCATTTCAAGAGAAGTCTTGGAGCATAGTACTACTGTATTTCCAAGGTTCTAGAGGCGATCCCAAGCTAGAAGAAAGCAAGAAAAGCAAAGAGAGCTCGTTGTTGTAAATCTTGTAAGATTTTCTTTGTATTTGCTTGTATTCTTGTTGTATCTTCTTGAGAGATTGTACGAGGTTTCTCCACCTGCACGAAGGAGTCTTTCATAGTGTTTGAGAGAGTGAGGAGAGCGGATCCTTGGATTAGTCACCTCAAGGAGGTGGATACCAAGTAAATCAAGGTGTTAGCATTGCTCAAGTCTTCCGCCGCAACAAATCTTCATCGAGCAAAGATCGGAGCTAATCACCCCCCTAGCTCTCCTACCGGTCCTAACAACAGGAGATGTTGAAACCTTGATCCAAATGTTTTGTCAGACAACACTTTTATTAGAAGGATATATTGAGTTCTTGTTCTCTTTCAATATACTCTTTCTTTTTTCTCGAGTAGTTGCCATTACTTACTCAACTCTCTTCTTCAACAACTCCTTTTTACCCTTAACTTTTAGTGTATTCTGTCAATATTTTCTCCTCCTTTGCGTTTCCATTAGAGTTTTTTTGGCTCCAATTTGCGTTTGATTGATGGATGATGCAACACCTTCAACATTAGAGTTTTTTCGACTCCAATTTGCTTTTGATCGATGGATGATGCAACACCTTCAATTTCAAGTTAGTAATAAAGATAATGTTTGATGAACTCTTTTAAAGCACAAGCCAAGTTGTTGACTTCAACATCTCACTATCATAGTTAGAGGGAGCCCCACTCAAACCACTTGTATCTTGATATCTTCATCTAATGCCCTAGTCAATCGTGTTTTGTAGTTTGTGGAACTCTGACACCGGACAAGATAGCGATTATCCTATGAGCTAACAAGAAGGAAAATTGGAGGAGAAGATGAGGAGAAAAACCACCAAAAAATAGAAAACTCTATTATCAAAGAGGATTAATTCTTCATACAGTTAATCATATATTTATATAGACTCTAGACCCTATGAAAAAAGGAAAGAAATCTGCATATATGGACCTCAATTCCAATCTTACAAAGAAAGAAAATAGATCTTTTCAGAAAAGGAAACCTCTTAGCAGAGGTTGAAATAAAATAAATAGGACGTTGCTATAAACTAATTATGACCCATAATTATCATGAATACCAAAAATATCCTAAATACCATAAAAACAAAAATTATCAAAAATATTAATAAAACCTTCGACAGACCGGATGAGGGCCTAAACGGTGAAACTTGGGCTCGAAAGTTGCGTTTATGGTTCCCCAGTAATAAATGAAGATCTCTAAAATACGCACGCATGACCGCCGACAGAGCCTGATTTGAGTCCTGAGTCAAAAGTTATGACCGTTTGAAGTACAAGGGGTCATATTGGGTTTGGGTTCGTTCTGCATCAAACTCCAACTCGACGAAAAGTGTTAGAGAATTCCCACATTAGTTATTATGTACTGTGTTAAGTCTTATACTCTTATATAAGGTGCAGTTTGTCTCATTTCTTATTGAATAAGATTGATGTATTTGTTCCAACTCACACATAAGTATCAAGCAAGTTTCATATTACAAATTTGAATATTCTTGCTATCAGGACAAGAAACCATGATATGATATTGACATGGAGAGAAGGGAAGTAAAAAAGAGAAAATGGAGAAGGATCTGAGAAAGATAAACCATCCTTCTTTTTGCTCGAGGAAAAGAAACAAAAGGAAGGAATAACTGAATAATAGTACTGACCAGTGATAGTTGACAACATTGGTTGATATTTGCTTACCAGATTAGTCAGCAACTACTAGCCTGTATCCTCAACCATTTGGTGAATGTGCTGGCCTCCTATTCCCCTTTGCATCCTATTTGGCTGGAAAGACTAGAGTCAGGACTCAGGAAGCAAAACTTTGGTCCTCTGTCCCTTCCAAGTAAAAAAGGATTGTTCCTTTCCCTTCTTCCTTTCCTCCATGTTTTCTTTCCTCTTTATTTTGGACCAAAATAAAGTTACCTCTATATAAAACTCTTATAGGCTTTCACTTGAGGTCCTGACAGTATAGGGTGCAAACACTGTTATCTGTGGACTTTTGTACTAGTTCTATGACATGATGGATTTTGTGTGCCAACAAACTGAGAGAGCATATGTGGACTTATATTTCCTCTGATTATGAGTGTGTATTTTTTTCTGAATATTGGCAGTACCATGTGGTACATCCTATCTTTCATATTTGTTTGTGTTTGATGAATCTTGCATTATTTCCCAGTAGATCTTGTTATTGTTTATAGCCTACTTGCACTAGTGATCCACACTACAACATTATCTTGCACGACTATTCTTAATATTTCTATCTGATAATATGCTAATGGATTTTTTTTTATCTGTTGCAGCTTAAAATACATCAATGTGGCCATGGTAACAGTTCTTAAGAACGTCACCAATGTCATAACTGCTATTGGTGAAATGTACCTCTTCATGAAGCATCATGACGGGAAAGTGTGGACAGCTCTGATTCTAATGGTACCTCCTTATCTAGTGTGGAAAATAACTAAGTATATATCACTGGCGTGAAATGATGACTATGTGCATATATGACTAAAGTAGATAAGAAATTTTTTCTTGGCTCTAGGTTATCAATAAATGTGTTTAGTGCTGCTTGGCATTTTTGTTTAGCTTGTTCATTGATATTCATTTTAAAGTAGATTATGCTCCCTTCATGAAGTACTCACATTACTCTAACAATCCTACATTGTGGTGTAATTATCTCCCTAATACCTCACACTGACTCTTTCTGCAGGTTATTTCAGCAATTTCTGGGGGGATAACAGATCTATCATTTCATGCAATTGGCTATGGATGGCAGATTTTAAATTGTTTTCTGACAGCATTCTATTCGGTCATTTTTTTTTATGTTTCTTATTTTCTCAGCAAATTCTAAGATCATCATATGCTTCTGCTAATCAGTACTCATACTTAGTCACGTCATTCACTTCTTATTTTGTTTGAACGTTAAACTTAGAACTGTGAGAGAACAGTAGTGGCACAAGTTCTTGGACTTTTTTCTCCTCTGAGTTTTTGTTCATTGTTAAATAAATGTTGGATTTTTAGATGAATAAGGCATATTGGACACTGATTCTTTGATTAGTAATCAATCGAGTAATTATATAATAGCGACTTTACCAAAATTGTTTTTAAGATGAACAAGAAACCACCAGGAAGACTTTTGGGTGTGTCCAAAGAGAGAGTTATATGCAATTAGTTGATCAAGGTTAGTGACTCCATACATGCTTCCTAAGGGGAAAGTCATTTTTATCAGTTGAGATAGCTTGTTTGATTTGTGGTATTTCTGTGTATTATACTTAAATTGACATGTTGGACCTTGTAAGATAACAGCTGAACATTGCAACTTACTAGCCATGTTATGTTATCTTTCCATATTGCTGAAATTTCCACTGGAATCAACGCGTTGCAGTCCATTCATTGACTATATTGAACCTATAACTGCAGAACTCAAAGTGTGCTACTATGCCCTTGCATTTTTTTTATGCTATGTTTTAATGTACAATACTTGATTACCAGGAATCTGACATCATTGATCACAATTTTAGTAAATCTGACATAATTTTCTAGTTTTTTATTCAATTAACTGACAAAGGTTTTCCTACACCACAGTTGACCCTACGGCGAGTTATGGATACCGCAAAGCAAGTAACCAAATCTGGAAACTTAAATGAGTTTTCAATGGTTATACTCAATAACATGCTTTCTCTGCCTTTGGGACTTCTACTAATATTTGCTTTCGATGAAGTTGACTATCTTTATAAAACGTGAGTAGTTTATGTTGTTCTCTTACTACATATTGTTTAATATCCAGTAGTAATATTTAGTATGAGCTGCTTCAGTTTTTTATTCTGGAACTGGAATTATCTCATCTTTATGGCATTTGCTTCCGATTGACATAAAAAAAAACCTTAAACTTTATCATGGCAGTTTGATCAGTTATCAGATAATTAACTATTTGCTTAGTTTCTTCTGAAGCCTTAATATTAGCTGAAGCTTTCTTAGAAGATAGTAGAATCCCCAATGGGTTTCTAACACATAATTGTTTTTATGACACTTCTAATATTACTATTTGAAAAAAGAAACGAAAAACAAATATCTAAATACGAGTTATGCTTGCCATTCCTCTATATTACTATGTCCTATCCGCTAGCTCTCTGTTATTTCTTAACTGTTTTCCATGTTTAAAATTTTGACATATCAAGGACATGACAATTACTGTGACATCTGATGTCTGGAGTAACTCGATGCAGCATAACATACTAGCCAATGATAGGTCATTTTCTGACTATCAATGAAGTTATATTCGCCGTTTCCTCGATTTTCTGTCCTTTCTTGTTATTTATCATTCTTCTTTTTATCATATTACCCACTGTTTAAGAAGTGTCAGGCAGTCAAGCTGCTTGGAATAATAACATTGGGCTGAGTAGGTAGCACAAGCTTTGGCGCTGAATCCACCTATTGTTTTGCAATGTTGTATTCCCAGACCAAGTAATCGTGTCGCTTGGCAAAATTACTCTGGTTCTGCACGGACGTCTCACATTTTTAAACAGAAAAGATTGTCTTGAGGTTTAGTTAATAATTATTGCATATACTCAAAATTGTCTATGAATATATAGTATTAAAATTTAAATTGATACCTATGAATTTTGTGTTAGATACTTGGACTAAAAGATTTCTAGTCTTAGCTAACAACTAGTGAAATATATCGAGTCATTGACCAGTAAATATTTGAAGTGTAAGCTGCTGCCCCCATCAATTTAAATTTATTATAATTCCCTGAAACACTCTTTATTGGGCTTATGAACTAGTGAATTGGCAGGCCACTTTTGAAGATGCCTATGTTTTGGCTGGTGACAACATTAAGTGGTTTTCTAGGGCTTGCTATCAGCTTCACTTCAATGTGGTTTCTTCATCGGACAGGTGCAACCACATACAGGTAGGGAAGAAGGTCTATCATTTGTCAAATTAAATTTATTAGGCTTCATTTCCAATCCATCCGGTCAGACAACTTGTTTACTCAAATAGGACTTAGTTTTTCATCTGAATTTTATTTTAGTTCCTATTTATGCAATATCAACAGCATTCCATTTGTCGTGACTCCCCATGTATTCTCTCGCTTTGGATGTTGGGTACCCATATTGTCACTGGTTATTCATCTTTTGCATATAGTTCAATGGCGGGAGAAAATCCATGCAGCAAATCCAAAATAGTCGGAACATCACAGCTTGAGGATGACGTATTCTTCTCTAAGACTCATGTTTACATATTATTCAATATAAAAGCCAAATGCTTAACCAAATCATCGAGTTTTACATTGTTGATTAGATAGACTTTTCTATATTTCTTATATTATATAATCCTCCTGCCTAGTGAAGAACATGCTGATCCATGGTGGAATTAACAATCTTTGATCATGGGTGATACCGTTTTGTATATCGCTTGATTAGGGCTAATTGTCTACTGATATGTGGATTTTGCAGTCTTGTAGGATCACTCAATAAAATTCCACTTTCACTTGCTGGAATCCTTCTTTTCAAAGTTCCAACCAGCTTAGAGAATCTGTTGAGCATTCTTTTTGGTAAGTTTTCATTTTGCATCTATGCATTCTGTTTGTGGCACACATTTAACGGAGGAGCTTTTGCCTACCTCTGCAGGCCTCTTAGCTGGTGTGTTTTTTGCTAGAGCAAAAATGCAATAATCTTCGCAATCTTGAGGTAAAAAAAATTGATGCGTAACAGTATAATACAACCACTTGTATCGGAGAAAGAACTAGGAAGCATGGTAGTGAAAATGTTTCCTATCATAGCAATGGCGCGATCACACGAGTAGCAAACAAAGAGTTTGAAGGCCTCAATGCCACTAAAATTTCATTGTCAAGGAATCATCATTCAACCTCGAGAAGCTATGTACTATTTCTATATATACTCTCATTTTTCCCCTTCCATTTTTAGAGCCTCGATTATTTTTAAAAGGAAGATAATCCTCAAGTTTAGTTTTATTTTGTTGTGTATTATCTTAATTGACTTTTTAATTGAAAATGTTTTTGAATGATAATGATTCTTATTGTCTTCTAAAGTTCTTCAAACAGTCGCTTGGACTATTTGTGGTGCCCGCTTCTCTTTAGTTAACTTCTGTTTCAACTATCGAGTGTATGATTCTTTTCTTGCCATCGAGTTTGGTACAAGTTTTAGTTTAATTATTTCAGGTTGATCTGTCTGATAAAAAAATTATCTTTTGCTACTCAAACTGAAATTGAGTTGACTAATCTAATTATGAAAGTTAATGCCTGCCCTTAAAGTGCACAATTCTTTTAGTTAGTGTTATAGTTATTAAAATTTGTTTAGATGATAGCTAGATAACAATTAGATGTCAGTATTTGTTCAATAATTAGAAGGAAAAAAAGGGCAAAACTTTTACATGATTCATTGTAGAGAATATTTGTTTTGACAGCAGATTTCCTACTACCTCACAATCTTAGCACACGCATCAAACAGGATTCAAACTCGAACGGATCACGAGAAGAAGAAGAAGAAGAAGAGCAAAAAGGGAAAGCAATCTAAAGAACAGGATTGAAATAATGAAGAAATGTAGATTCTTTTGAATATGAACTTGCAATTTTACCGCGTCAATCACAGCCAGAGCTTGGTGCCGCAGTGCTGCGACAGGATGCGACCTTCTCCGGCCAGCGCACTCGTCAGGATACCGCAAGTCACCTCCATCCTCATGCTCCAAAGCTTCAACTTTCCCACCTTCGGCCGAGCACTCAACTTCGCCGTCAACTCCAGCGCCGCTGCTCCCTTCGGCGGCGAGGCGCCCGATCCGCGGAGAGCCAGCGGCACCGCCGTCGTGTTCCGGGACCCCTGGTCGAACCCCCGCATCTCCCCGGCTGCGATCTCGGCTCCGATGCTGACGGCGACGAGGGTCGCGCTCCCGCCGGCCGCGTAGGAGTACCCCGTCGCGCGACTAGGGTTCCAGACGCTCAAGGTCACATCGTACTCTGTTTCGGTGGTGTTTTGGACGGAGAGGCTTTGGACGGCGAAGGCGGGGCGCAAGGCGAAGTGCAAGGCGGCGGCGGTAGCAGCGAGGAGGAGGAAGGCGGCGGCGAGTATCCAGATGAGGCAGCGGAGGCAGGGGCTGCGGCGGCGGTTTTTGGTGCGTTTGCAGTAGCGCTCGACGAGGTAGGAGTTCTCCGGCGGGGGGACGCGGTAGACCTGGTCCTTGGCGACCTGGACGAGGAAGGTGTCGAGCTGGGGCACGGGGCCGGGCGAGGCGTCGGTTGTGGGCGGTGTCCGCTTCGGCTCCGACATGGGAAGTGGCGCGGTGAAGGAGGAAGAAGAGCGAGAGGAAGGAGCGAGGCGATGGCATCGGGAGGAGAAGGGTTGCCCCACACGGGCTGGATCAGCTGGTTAAGACACTCGCACTTGAAATGGAGGGCATGAGTTCGAAGGTCGACAGTATGAACGAGGGGTGAAACCTCGGCTGCTGTTTAAAAAAAAATCCCTCGCGCTTGGGTGTCTTAGCCTGCTCAGTATTCACCGTGATTTATCCTCTCTGGACACTTGTGGAACAGAGACCAAGGGACCGCTGGGTTGACGGTTTCAACCTTTTTTTAAATGAAAGGGAGGAGAAGGGTTGGAAAAGGGGAACACCCGCACACGTAGTGGCGGAGACAGCTTCAGGCCAGCCGCGGCCATGGGCCATGGCGCGGTTTGATGTGTTGTCTCCACTGTGTTCGAGCTGCGTTCATAATTTATTGAAGAAAATCACAATGCAATGGATTTTCTCAATTTTTTTTGTGGGGGTTGATTAAGAAAAATCCAGCTAGTTAATAAAATATTTTAGGAATTAATCATACCGTGGAATTTTGATTTTTAAATTAATGCTGGGTGATAAAAAACGATAATGTTAATCAGGACGGTCCTGAGAAAAATTGGACCCGGGGTGAATTTTTAAATTTGATAATTTTAAACCTTCCTCTTACTAAAAAAACTAAACAACAAATAATATTTTATATAATTTTTCAAAATAATTTATTCAACAATCAATAACGTACTACTGAATGGCCCAGAATCAAGGCTACAAACTCATCTGAAGAGTTGGAGTCCGTACTAGAACGTGCAGTATTTTCGTCGCCTTCAGCATCAAGGGATGACAGTGAGGGGGCGCTTGATATATATTTGGCAATGAAAATGGTAATGAGTTTTAATTGAGGAGTCTATGAGTTTAGTGATAACCTAATGGAGGTTGGGTTATAAAATCAAAGGTATTATATCCATATTTTAATTCTGATTTCCATATATCAAGCATCATAAATAAGAATGAAATAGATTTCATTTTCATTTCTACATTTTAAATCAGCTTACCAAACGCCCCCCCCCCCCAAATGTTTCAGGGGATGGAGAGTGAAGTCAACATGTGAATCAGAGATAAAAGTTGTTGTGGCGGGCGGAATAAAATCTGTCGTAGCTTCACTTTGTAAGTCGATGAGAGAGGAGGTAGAGAGAGAGGGCATCGCGGCATCGAAAGGGAAATTGCTTCACAAGGATGGATCTAGGAGAGAGGGATCAGAGAGGGAACACGTTATGGCGATAAAAATGACTTATGCCTTAGTTTCATCGTTCATTGGAGGTTAATGAGAGAGAGGAGAGGAGACCGAGAAGAAAAATAAATTTAAAAAAAAATTAAAAAGTATACTAATTTTGTAAAAATATTAAACGTGTACAATATGATATATATTATATATATAATAATAATTATTATTTAGACTCCACTCAAAATGGGCCCTGGTTAATTACCCTGTCTGTCCAGGGCTGCCCATGATGTTTATTTCAGAAGTTTTCATATTTGGTCTCTGAATTAGGTAAAGAGAAGTAAATTGTGGATATTTATTAGTTTAAACAATGACTAATAAGGAGTCTTCAGAGTCTGTGAAGAGAGATCAGATAGACTAGTATATAGGGGAGATAAAAACCTAGCTATTAATTAAAAATTAATCTCCAAACTCGTAATAATATCTTAGCATTAATCAATTGTCCATCTTGAAAGAATTAATGTTACTATATTTGAGATGATAAAAAAGTGATTTATTAGTCTCAACATCCTACCAATCCATACTGGATTAATACGGAAGAGAAAAATTATAGAGATTATTAATCTAGATGTCCGAATGTTATGATTAGCGCATGAGAAAAATGGACATAATAATTTTATTAAATTTTAATTATAGATCTCAAAATGATAATATTGTAAACGCTTGATCCTGTCGCGAAGTGAGGTAGAAGTACCAAGGGTCGAATGGTCTCCCGAGTGTCACGAGTTGCTGACCTGGGCTCTGACCTGGCGCCGACCTGTGAGACAGTGACTGTTAACCAACTCGCCGGCGAATTTTCTCAGTCAGACCCTTCAACGGTCAAGTCAGTATCCGCAGGAAATAGAGTGAAGCAGCAAGAACAGTAGTAGTGGAGAGTGCGATTGCGCATACCTGCGAAAAGAGGAGGGGAGGAGCTTATATAGCCGGGGGAGCTGACAACTCCTGTCCGTGTCGACGAGACAGGGGTGTGGAGCATGTTAGCTCGTAGGAGAGCATCTAGAGGTACCGCAGCATGTCGCGAGGGTGCTTGAAGGGTACAATCGTACCGAGTCAGCAGGATGACCGCGGGGTGTGTCATAAATTGTCATAAATGGGTAAGGCATGTATTACTCCGACGTCAGAGTCGTACCCCGGATGCACTAATATAGGGCGGCGTAGGGAAGAGCTGGTCCGAAGACCATGTACCGACCAGCGGGTCCGAGTGTTATGGATCGGGTCGGGTCATGTCCAGGGAGCGTGGGTCGCCACGCGTCCGACTGGGAGCTGAGAGACATGAGGTACGCCCTGAGTCAGGGGTTTGTTAAGCTATGTCTGTCTTGCCATATTCTAGGTCTGTTAGTTATCCGGTCGATGGAGTGCTGAGGACTAAATTGCCCGACCCAGACCTGGGTCGGGAGAACGGACTTGGGGGACCAAGTTAGGGGGTGCTCGGGCTCGACCTGCCCGATTCCGCCCCGGGTCGGTCGGTTAGTGCTTCGGGAGGGTTCCTGGTTCGGGAACTCCCCGGGTGAGGCGTTTGACGACCCTTCCAGTAGGTCTTCGTGGCGCCAGGCGAGCTGGCCGAGCTGGCCGAGCTAGCCGAGCTACCCGTAAGCAAGGTCGAGATCATAAGCGTCCCCCTCGAGTCTAGTCGAAGGAGGCGTCGAATCCAACTGACTGGACTGCTGCCTATTGGAGCGAGCCTGGCGCACCCGAGTGACCTGACTTTTTCCTGCCGAACTGGGTGATTGCTAGTGCGCGCACAGCCCGATCGGCCGAACCGGTCACATCACCCTGTCTTTTTGACTCTTGCCCTCATTATGTCCGAGTAGATTCGTATCCTGTGCCTTAATTACCGCATTTAACCGCTACGCCACGTGCCTTCTGATCATTGCTACCCCGAGCAACGAGGGGTCTGCCGCCTGTCTAGGTGAATGATGGGCGCGCACGTGCGCCCCGCCGCCTCGAGGACTTTTCTGGGCCTGATCGGGCGGGTCGCGCCCTTTCCCGCTTTATTTCTGGCCCGTCATTGGACAGTCGGCATTGCTTCTTGAGCCCTATAAATAGGCATTCACCCTCCGACTTTTACCATCGTTTTTTACTCCCGACATCGAATTGTTGTCTTCCTACTCTCTGCTAGGGTTCCGGCAACTTTTGCGGACGTCCATTCTCCAGACGCCTTCTCCGGCAACCCCGCATCTGTTGATGCAGTCTGACCTGATTGTTGTTTTGATGTTGACATCGATTTAAGTTCGGTTGAGTGAGAATTGAGAACGGATAGTTAAGTTCGGATTAAAAGTTCTGGTGAGTGAAGCTGGGCACGAAGTCCTGGTGAGTGAAGCTGGGCATGAAGTTCTGGTGAGTGAAGCTAGGCAAAAGTCCTAGTGAGAGAAGTTGAGCACGAAGTCCTGTTGAGTGAAGCTGGGCAAAAGTCCTGGTGAGTGAAGCTGGGCACGAAGTCCTGGTGAGTAAAACTGGACAAAAGTCCTGGTGAGTGAAGCTGGGCACGAAGTCCTGGTGAGTGAAGTTGAGCAAAAGTCCTGGTGAGTGAAGTTGGGCAAAAGTCCTGGTGAGTGAAGCTGGGCACGAAGTCCTGGTAAGTGAAACTGGGCAAAAGTCCTGGTGAGTGAAGCTTGGCACGAAGTCCTGGTGAGTGAAGCTTGGCACGAAGTCCTGGTGAGTGAAGCTGGGCACGAAGTTCTGATGAGTGAAGCTGGGCAAAAGTCCAACCCTCTGGACCGGGTTGAGTCGGAGAGGGCTCGGTAGCTCGTTCTCCGAACTTAGGTCAGAGAGGGCTCGGTAGCTCGTTCTCTGGACTGGGATGAGTCGGAGAGGGCTTGGTAGCTCGTTCTCTGGGACCAGACTGAGTCAGAGAAGGCAAGGAGCCTGTTCACTGGACTCAAGGTTGAAATGATCAGAGCTGGATCGATCTGAAGTCTGATCAGGGAGTTGACATGAACTCTCTCGATTGTAGATCGGTCTGAAGTCCGATTAGGGAGTTGATACAAACTCTCTTGATGACTGATCGGTCGGTTGACCGATCCAGAGAGCTTCTGAGGAAACAGAAGGTTTTCTGAACGGTCCGGTGACCGATCAGCGACCACACAAAATGATCAGAGGAATTTTTGATCGGTCAGTGGGATCGATCATATAGGCTCTGGACCGATCATGAGGTAGCCTGATCGGTCTAGCATGAGGCTGATCGGTCAGGGAGACCGATCAGGGGCTTTGACTGCCTAAACCCTGAGATCATAGTAGGTTTAGGGATCGGTCTGGTGACCGATCCTTGATCTCTGATCGGTCAGTGAGACCGATCAGAACTTCACTGGATCGATCTGAATCAAGTCTGATTGGTCAGGAGGGTGTCTGATCGGTCACGGTGACCTATCAACACCTCAGAACTTTAATTCAAATGGTTGTCATATTTCTGATTTGCTTCTGATTTGCTTTGCTAATGAGTTTGTGAGTGTGCAGATGATACAGAGCTGGGAAAGTCAAATGGAGGAGCAAGAAGAAGGGTCCAAGTTGACTTTTACCTGTGCTATTTTGTTTGGTATACACTTGCAGATTTCAACGGCACTTGACGACCTGAAGCTTCAGCTGAGGAGGTAGGCTGAGAGCTCAAATGGGGTCAGTGGGTGACGACTGACCTGAAGCTTCAGCTGAAGAGGACTTCAGTGAACTGAGAGCTCAGAAGAGGTCAGTGGGTGACGCCTGTATGTGTGCAGAAGGAAGCTTAAGAGGAAGAGGTTGGCGAAGCAGAGAAAATAATGAACAAGAACAGAGAACAAAGCAAAGGGTTGCTGTGGGTTTTGCTGTGGTGTTGTTGTGCTCTCTGCATTGTTTCTTCTTGCCTGATCTTTCTGCTCCATTTGTTGTGTAAGCTTCTCCAGTCTCCTGTGCTTAACTTATATTCTTCTGAGACGCTTGTGGAGAGGTTACTCCACTGAGAAGGAGAAGTTCTTAGCCGGATTCACTATGGGGCTTGATCTGCCGACGATCAAGGGATCGGCCACCTCACGAGCACGCCAAGGAGTAGGGGCAAGTTATCCCCGAACCTTGTAAATCCTTGTGTTAGTTTCTGTTTGTGTTTTCTTTCTGTTTGTTTGTTTTTCCGTTGCTAACCTGATTGCAAAAAAGAAAGAAGCCAGAGTTTTTTTGTGAGTGGCTATTCACACCCTCCTCTCTAGCCATCCCAGATCCCAATAGCATCTCCTTCGCAACAGGATGTTGGTCGCTGCTCCAAAGGAAGGGTTCCTCCTAGACGACGTCGAGCTCGCATCTCAGGCCGACGAACCCTCGGTCGCACAGGAGTCTGTTCCCCCTACGGTGTCTATCACTAATGTGCCTCCTTCGGGCATTAAGGAGGTGCTGGCTACTGAGTTCGAGCTTCCCGATGTGGATGACCAACCATTGGCGCTTAGGCGCTGAAAGGAACGGTCGGCCGACCCCGCTCTCGAGCTTCCGGCCTCTGTCCCGGTCGAGGCCGCTGCCAGCCCTCGACCAGAGAAAAGGACCAGGACCACCTCTCCCACAGCGGCCTCTTCCTCTGTGTCGGTTGCTCCTGAGGCCTCTGTCCCGGTGGCCCCCCTTCCGACTCAGGTGCATACCCACAGGACTCCCTCTCCTCCTCTTGCTGGAGCTACGGGCAACCGTCCTTTGCATCTATTCCTACCGTCCCGTGCCGACCCCACCACGGGTTATGAGGCGCTTGCCACCGAGCCACGGGAGTCAGCTCGGGAGGTTCATTTGTATGGTCCGCTCGACGACCGTTTCTACCAAGGCCTTCATGCAGGAGGCTAACTACTGGAGTCCTACAAGTAGAGTCAATATCTGTCTCTCGGGGGCTAGTCAGGTTTGCTTTTCATTTTACTTGCATTTCTCATTTCCCTCATCTCTGTCTTGCTCTTGATACTTGTTTTCTCGTTTGTAGTTCTTTGGCTCGGCTTATGACCTGGTCATCTGTTTTGTAAGTTACACTCGGGCTCTGCAACAGGCAGAAACCCGTGCGGAGAGACTGGAGACGCAGCTCCGTCATGCTCCGCTGTAATTTAATGGGGAGACCCTGAACCGACTGCGGACCGAGAACTTGGCCCTTCAAGATCGTGCGGCCCACTCCGAGGCGTATCTTGAAGAGTTCTAGGTGGGACTGGATTCGGCGGATGCGGCGGTTGCCCGGCGCGACACCGAATCATCAGCCTGGAGAATACGGAACGCCGGACCAGGGACCTTGAAAGCCGGGCTTAGGCTGAGCTGGCCAAGATCAAGGCGGAGCTCCTGGAGGCATGCCAATCAGCCTCCGCGTTGCGCACCGATCTGATGGCAAAGGAGGAGGAGCTGAGTGTCTGCTCGGGAGAGCTTGAGCTGCTACGGAAGCAGTACGCCACGCAGGGGCGCGGAGCTGAAGGTGGTCCGAAGGGAGCTGGAGGAACTCCGGGATCACACGGTATCTCAGCGGTACTCCCGTAGGGTTTGAGCGTCTCAATTTTAGGGAGTCCAGCGAGCGGTTGCTGGGGAGATTACATTCCCCCTTTTGGTAGAGGTCAAGCCTTGTCTTTGTAATAAGACTAATTTGAATGAAATCATTTTTCATTTTTATGCTTGTGTGTTTGGTGCTAAGTGTTGGGAGTTCGGGAAAAAGCTCGAATCCGCACCTTCCGTGGTGAGGTCGGCTTGAGTAAACTATCGGCAGAGCTAGCCCAAGTGCCCTGACCTTGCTTAAGTTCTGGCTAAGACGTGGTCCTCGAGTGACGCGATCACTCAAGGGACTTATCCATTTAGGATCGACTTTTGTTCAGGTGACCATGATTGTCTGATCAGGATTGATGTTGCTTGCTCAGCTATTGAGAGTGTGTGGGCTCGGTCGGTCGGCTTTTCAGGAACGTGGGTCACACGCCCCGGATGGAGGCCGAGCGGAGGGGTTTGTGGGACCAGGCCCACTGATAACTCGTAGGAAGCGAGGGTCTGGGTTCTCAGTCGGAGGTATCCTAGGGAGCGTGGGCCGCCACGCGTCCGACTGGGAGCCGAGCCGAGGGGTTCGTGGGAGCAGGCCCACTTATAACTCGCGAGAGCGAGAGTCTGGCTTCCCGGTCGGAGGTATCCCAGGGAGCGTGGGTCGCCACACGCCCGACTGGGAGCCGAGCCGAGGGGTTCGTGGGAGCATGTCCACTTATAACTCGCGAGAGCGAGAGTCAGGCTTCTCGGTCGGAGGTATCCCAGGAAGCGTGGGCCGCCACACGTCCGACTGGGAGCCGGACCGAGGGGTTCGTGGGAGCATGACTACTTATAACTCGCGAGAGCGAGAGTCTGGCTTCTCGGTCGGAGGTATCCCAGGGAGCGTGGGCCACCACGCGTCCGACTAGGAGCCAGGCCAATGGGTTCGTGGGAGCATGCCCACTTATAACACGGGAGAGCAAGAGTTTGGCTTCTCGGTCAGAGGTATCCCAGGGAGCATGGGCCGCCACGCGTCCGACTATGAGACGAGCTGAGGGGTTTGTGGGAGCATGCCCACTTATAACACGCGAGAGCGAGAGTCTGGCTTCTCGGTCGGAGGTATCCCAGGGAGCGTGGGTTGTCACGCGTCTGACTGGGAGCTGGGCCGAGGGATTCGTGGGAGCATGCCCACTTAATACTCGCGAGAGTGAGAGTCTGGCTTCCCGGTCGGAGGTATCCCAGGGAGTGTGGGCCGCCACACGTTCGACTAGGAGCCAAGCCGAGGGGTTCGTGGGAGCATACCCACTTATAATTGTTGGTGCAGGAAGCACCATATCGAACCTTGTTTTGATATTGGCAAAGGATTCAAAGTTAAGTACTATTTGTGATCTAATGTGAATACTAAGTGTGCAGAAAGAAGTCCTGGCGAAGGGCTGCTAGGCATCGAAACCCTAAGACATAGCAAAGGGCTGCTAGGAGTTGAAGACCTGGAGAAGGACTGCTAGGCACCTAGCGAAAGGCTGCTAGGAGTTGAAGACCTGGCGAAGAACTGCTAGGTACCTGGCGAAGGACTGCTAGGAATCGAAGACCTAGCGAAGGACTACTAGGCACCTGGCGAAGGGATGCTGAGTAAAAGTCCAACCGGAGGAGCCAGTTGGCAAAAGGTAAACTCTCCTGAGAGGAGTAGGTGAGGACGCGTTCCCCGTCGAGGGAACAGTAGGCGTCGGTTTGACCTAGGGTTCCATTTGGGAAACCCGAAGTCAGAACCAAGACAGCTACGGCTGTAAAAAATTCATCTAATACTCTTGCTTAGTTGTTTTGGAACTAACCTTGTATGCAGGACTGAAGGAATGTGTTTCTGCAGCTCAGAACGCCCCAAAGGAGAGGGGCAGGTAGCTGGGCAGGGCACCCTGAAGGTCCCGGGCGCCCCCAAGTTCAAGGCAAAACAAATTTAGCAAGAAATCGCTTCGAAAGCTTACTGGGACAGGCGCCCTGATGGTCCCGGGCGCCATGGATGTCCCGGGCGCCCTAGGTCCAAGCCAATTTCTGATCGAAGCAAAATTAGCCAACGAAGCCAGCAGACCAAGTCAACTGGGGTGCCCCCAGTGTCCTGGGCGCCCTCGTCAGCTCCGAAGCCGAATCTGGAGGGATAAGCGCTGACCGAGCTTCGGATGAGGTTTCTTGGATCCGAAGGCACGTGTCTGGCGCCCCCAGTGTCCAGGGCGCCCCCAGGAGCAGTATAAAAGGGGCTCGACCCCTAAGGCTTCAACATCACTTTTTCCAACGTCTCTACGCTCTTCGTTCAAGCGCTCTACTCCGGAAACCTCCGATCTCGAGATTCTAGCGCTGACGACGACCCTCTGCTCCGAAGTACGATCCACACCGGGCGTCGGTAACGAAGAAGTATACTTGTCCTTTTTACTGCACTACTATTGTACAAATCTTTGTAAATCTTTGTGCCATTATAGAATTGCCCGCAGTAAACGGTCAAGGACCGTGGGCCTTGGAGTAGGAGCCGACCGTGACTCCGAACCAAGTAAAAACACTTGTGTTCCGTGTGTTTGATTTAAATTTTCGATGCACATTCTCTTTTCTAATCCGAAACGCTTTCACGATATTCACCCCCCCTCTATCGTGTTTTCTCGATCCAACAATAACTCGCGAGAGCGAGAGTCTGGCTTCTTGGTCGGAGGTATCCCAGGGAGCGTGGGTCGCCACGCGTCCGACTGGGAGCCGGGCCAAGGGATTCGTGGGAGCATGCCCACTTATAACTCGCAAGAGCGAGAGTCTAGCTTCTCGGTCGAAGGTATCCCAGGAAGCGTGGGCTGCCACGCATCCAACTGGGAGCCGAGCCGAAGGGTTCGTGGGAGCATGTCCACTTATAACTCGCGAGAGCGAGAGTCTAGCTTCTCGGTCGGAGGTATCCCAGGGAGCATGGGCCGCCATGCGCCCGACTGGGAGCCGAGCCGAGGGGTTTGTGGAAGTATGCCCACTTATAACTCGCGAGAGTGAGAGTCTGGCTTCCCGGTCGGAGGTATCCTAAGGAGCATGGGCCGCCACGCGTCCGACTGGGAGCCGTGCTGAGGAGTTCGTGGGAGCATGCCCACTTATAACTCGCGAGAGCGAGAGTCTGGCTTCTCGGTCGGAGGTATCCCAGGGAGCGTGGGCCACCACGCGTCCGATTGGGAGGCGGGCCGAGGGGTTCGTGGGAGCATGCCCACCTATAACTCGTGAGAGCGACAGTTTGGCTTCTCGATCGGAGGTATCCCAGGGAGTGTGGGTCGCCGCGCGTCCGACTGGGAGCGGGGTTGAGGGATTCGTGGGAGCATGCCCACTTATAACTCGGGAGAGCAAGAGTTTGGCTTCTCGGTCGGAGGTATCCCATGGAGCGTGGGCCGCCACGGGTCCAACTGGGAGCCGAGCCGAGGGATTCGTGGGTGCATGCCCACTTATCACTTGCGAGAGCGAGAGTCTGGCTTCTCGGTCGGAGGTATCCCAGGGTGCGTGGGCCGCCATGTTAGTAGGAGCCCTAGAGCCAATTATGTCATGATTGACTAGGGACATTTTGTATCATATTCTATCATTATTGAAGGCATGTTTGGTTATTATACTTACTTTGTATTCTATGTCGAATAACTAAGTATAATAATGCCCTTGTGTAGAAGGTTCTTATCTACATTATATCGATTGGTTGAATCGATAGTGAGATAATGTAGAGAACAATACACTAAATTATTCCTAGTCAAGCATTAATATTCAGGGACAATATTAAAGCATGGAGACTAGCATATTGGTCAACTGATGACTTGAGCTCACAAGTAATGGATATGTGATATCAAGTTGACACATGGGTATACATTGGAGAATGTGTACTGAATGACCCGCCATGAGAAAGTTTCATAGATTGTCATATGAGTGTCATAGACTTTCTCATGTGACTATTGGTATGAATTGTCCTTAGACATGAAGTCACTAGGGTTCCCTACATAAGGAATTATGTACTTTGGTATCGTCAAACATCACCCGTAACAGGGTGGACTATAAAGGCGATCACTAGGTATGTAATGAATTATGCGGAGGGATGTGAGTGATGTAGATGGGATCTATCCCTCCCATATGATGGGAGTGATATCTGTGGGTCCCTTGATCGAGTAGGACTATTGAAACGCATGACCATGCTCAAATGAGTCAATATGAGATATTGAGCTCATTTGTTTGAGTGAGTCTGCTCGGGGATCAAGAAACACATAGATTGATTGAGGATGACACGGTCTATGCCTCATTGGTCAATCTAGATATCAAGGATAGAAGAACAAGGTCATACATTATCATAGTCACGGAGGTTTAGTCGGATCTTGACTTTTCTTGTTACTTGGGTAGCAATGATGCATTGCTAGATGCCGCTCATTGCTTATGTATCTAAAGGGTTTAGACGCATTGCCAATGTCGCAAGAACCTATTGGGTCACGCACTAAGGACATGATGCTTCGGGAGCCCGAGTTGGGAACTCGGGAGATCTGAGCCCGAGTTAGGAACTCGGGAGATCAGTTTGGGAGCTCGAGTTGGGGAACTCGGGAAGACCGAGCCCGAGTTGGGAACTCGGGAAGTCCGAGCCCGAGTTGGGAACTCGGGAATGCGGGTCGGGAGGTGGGCACTCGGTCGACTAGGTCGGCGCTTGGCCGACTAGGTCGGAACTCGGCCGACTGAGTCGGCACTCGGCCGACTGGGTCGGCGATCGGCAGACTGGGTTGGGAGCTCGGTACTCGGGAGACTTGGTCGGGAGACCTAGTCGGAGGCCCAGGTGGCCCGGTCGGTATAATAAAGGAAATTCATTAAAGTTTTTAATGAAGAAAAAAGAAAAGATTCTTTTCTTGCATGGGAAATGATAAAGGTCCACATGAAAAGATGTGCTCTTTATTGGTAATAATGAAGGAAGCCAAAGAGACACAAACCTCTTCATATTCATGGGATGAGTATAAAAGAGGACCTTGTGACTTTGGATGGAGTCTTCTTCTTCTTCCTCTCCTTCTTTCCTTTCTTCTTCCCTCCCTCATCTTCCTCCTTTGGCTGAAACCCTACTGTAGGGTTCTTGGTGTTCTACGAGCTACCTCAAGTTGCTAGCACAACTAAGGTAGTTCTCCCGAAGTTGAGAGATTATGTCCGTGTGGATACAAATAGAGGCACGGACACTTGAACGTGCAAGAGATCCGACGCATCTTGGACGAGTGGGATAAGCAAAGGGCACGCTCCAAAGGTATATCTTCTTTAGAAGTAGATGTAGATCAACTTCGTACGAGTTTTTCTTTCGCATGGATCGCTCGAGGGTTCTTGTTTCCACTGCGTTTTTATGATTTTGTGCCGGGAGAACCCAACGGTGGTATCAGAGCCACTTGCGAAAGATCGTACAAAATTTTATGCTTTTATATGTGATATAGAAGTAGGACAAGTTTTTTTTATGAGTTGCATATACTGTATGATATAGTAGTCAAGCTCCCGACCTCCCACTCGGGAAGACTGACCTCTGAGGTCATACCGAGCAGACAGCTTCCTGAGGCCACTCGGGAAGGCAGACGCTCGGGTTGTCCCGAGTGAGAAAATCCCGAGAATGTCTCGGGAAAAGGGAGTCCGAGTGATCATACCGTAGCTATATGAGTCTCGCCGTGAGTTTCTGCTCAAGCGGCTAATTTGGTTTGTTGCACTCATAATAAAATCAATATCCTAAATCTATTGTGAATGCATGATGACATGGTGAATGGTTATGGCCTTTACCCCAATGTGATTGGATGTATGTGTGTGCGTATGCATGTTGTAATTCATAATACGACATGCGTGTCGTGCCTTGTCTCTATTCTTCCTAATTGTAAAATTAGATTTAGACTCGAATGTAACTCGAGTTTTCCTACATTGTAATGTTCAAAAGGAGTAATGGAGTGTCCATTGAAGAATGAAGTTACAAGAAGGATGCAAACCACACATGATGACCGGAGGATGCTCTTGGAGAAGATGTTATCCCTAGGTTGACCATCGATCTTCTCATTGACTTAAGAAGATCGTAGTATACGGGTCATAACCATGTCACATTTTCTTGCTTATATATTGATATATGCTATGTGTGTGTATGTGATGCATGCTTAAGTGTTTATCTTGATTAAGTCAATTCAATATGCCTACCAAGGTTCGGTACTCATAAACTACCTCGATCATTTGTTGTTGGGTTTGCCAAAGCAAAGCAACACATTTTATCTTGGTAGAGTGCGAGAGGACAATTGTGATGTCCCGCTATTGAACTTTGGGTGAGACTTAACTAAGTCACCTCAATTGGATTGAGAAACTTAGAGGCATATCCCAAAAGTTGGGAAAATAAGGGTAAGAGGAAAATTATACTAAGTCTTGGGCGATTAGCCAAAACTAACTCAAGATGATGTGTAATGTGAATCTTAACCCTTTTTCAAGAGTTACATACGATGTAATTGGTAAAATGTTACCTACCTAATTATACCAAGTCTTGGGCGATTAGCCAAAGCTAACTCAAGATGAAGTATAATTTGGATCTTGTCTCACAAAATGTAGTCGCTATTTGGTTTGGAGCGTGGTCAGGAACGCTCTGCATTTCACGCCCTCAGGGTACTGATGGAGCAGGGATGTACTTTCAAACTTCATAATGTGCTCCTCAGGGTCGGTGGCTCCAGCACACTCGGGCATGGTGAAAAACCGGAGATGTTTGGGCACCGGATCCTCCAGGATCCACGAAGAGAAGGGGCAACGCATCCGGGCGGCTGGCAACACATTGACTGGGGCCTTCCCCTTTTCGAGGCGCGACTTATGCGCCCGACTAGATGCGGACATCTCTGCTGACTCGGGCTCAGGCTTGTCCTCCCGACTCTGACCGGGAGCGATGGGGAAGGGGACCGAGCCTCTTTCGGGTGGGGCAGCCTGCCCTTGATCTCCTGAGGGGGCATGGGCCGACGACCCAAGAAATCGAGCTGTCGGGCTACCGGCTTGCGATAGCTGCTGGGAGGCTCTCTGGGCCCGAGTGGCCTGTAAGAGCTCGTACTTCTCGGGTGTAACGGTCATCACGACCCATTTGTGCGCTTCCATCGTACACTTCCGATCAGGCTAAGTGCCCCTTCTTCTAGCGCCAAATTTGATCCTGTCGCGAAGCGAGGTGGAAGTCCCAAGGGTCGGATGGTCTCCCGAGTGCCATGAGCTGCTGACTTGGCGGCGAACTGGCTCTGACCTGGCGGCGACCTGGGCTTGACCTGGCGCCGACCTGCGGGACAGTGACTGTTAGCCAACCCGTCAGGGAATTCCCCCGGCCAGACCCTCCGACGGTCAAGTCAGTATTCGCAGGAAATATTGTGAAGCAGTAGGAGAAGTAGTAATGAAGAGTGTGATTGTGCATACCTACGAAAAGAGGAGGGGATGAGCTTATATAGCCGGGGGAGTTGACAACTCCTGTTCGTGTCGACGAGATAGGAGTGTGGTGCCTGTCAGCTCGTAGGAGAGCACTTAAAGGTACCCGTGACATGGCGCGGGGTGCTTGGAGGGTACAATCGTACCGAGTCAGCAGGATGACCGCGGGGGTGTGCCATAAATTGTCATAAATGGGTAAGACATGTATTCCTCCGACGTCAGAGTGGTACCCCGGATGCATTGATGTAGGGCGGCGTAGGGGAGAGCTGGTCCGGAGACCGCGTACCGACCGGCGGGGCCGAGTGTTATGGACCGGTTCGGGTCATGTCCAGGGAGCGTGGGGCGTTACGTGTCCGACTGGGAGCTTAGAGATATGAGGAACATCCTGAGTTAGGGGTTTGTTGAGCTATGTCTGTCTTGCCATATTCTAGGTCTGTTAGTTATCCGGTCGATGGAGTGCTGAGGATTAAATTGCCCGACCCAGACCTGGGTCAGGAGAACGGACTTGGGGGACCGAGTTAGGGGGTGCTCGGGCTTGACCTGTCCGATTTCGCCCGAGGTCGGTCGGTTATTGCTTCGGGAGGGTTCCTGGTTCTGGAACTCCCCGGGTGAGACATTCGACGACCCTTCCACTAGGTCTTCGTGGTGCCAAGCGGGCTGACTGAGTTGACCGAACTATCCGTAGATAAGACCGGGATCAACAGTAATCATCCATTCATCCGGCAAAACTAATGTTACTGTATTCCAGCAGCAACATATTGTGAGCCTGTCCGACCCCGATTCTAATATTTTAAGGAAAATTTTACTTAAAAACAACAAGGGAGAAAAATTGGTGTTGACCTACGATATGTCATTCTGTCAATAGAAAGGTGGAAGCCATGAATCAGAAGTGTTTTTCCGACTTCTTGTCATGATTGATGAAAATTTTTTTATAGGGCAATGGATCATTCCAGTATCAATGATTTGAAAAATTAAATATTCGATTTTAATTAAAAAAACTTAAGAATAAGACCGAATCCCTGTTAACAATAAAATGTATTGATAAGGCGGAATCCATTTTGCACGGCCTGTTTAAGGCCCATCTAATTTACATTTCGTGGTCTGAAACGGCAGGGATTGGAGTAACCGGCTCAGTCCTGGGTCTTCCTTGACTCGCCGTCGTTGGTGCCGACTCCCGTATAACAGAGAAGTAGGGTTTGGGGGAGCGAATCAGCAGGAGGAAGAAGAAGAAGAAGCCAACATGAGGCCGATTTTGATGAAAGGCCACGAGAGGCCACTGACGTTTCTGAGGTACAACCGGGAGGGCGATCTGCTCTTCTCCTGTGCCAAGGACCACACACCCAACGTTTGGTTTGCCGACAACGGAGAGAGGCTCGGTACTTACCGTGGGCACAATGGCGCCGTCTGGTGTTGTGATGTCTCCCGTGAGTTCCTCTTCCGCTGATGCTCCCGTTTTTACATCTTTTTTGTTGCAATGTTTGATTGATAGGACATATCTTACCAGTCTTCGATCGGGAAGGAAGTTAGGGTTTTTTCGCAGCGTGACGCCAATTTTAACAGATTTTTCTTCTTTTCTTACCTTGGACGTGGAGCTGATAGCTGTTAATCTGATGATTCTAGGGGATTCTATGCGTTTAATCACGGCGAGCGCGGACCAGACCGTGAAGCTATGGAATGTGCAGGATGGAATTCAGCTTTATTCTTTTAAGTTTGACTCTCCGGCTAAATCTGTGGATTTCTCAGTTGGCGACAAACTTGTTGTAGTCACGACTGACCCATTCATGGGCTTGCCATCCACCATTCAAGTGAAGCGAATTTCCAGGGATCCAAATGAACGTATGAACTGTCTGAAAATATACTTTGTTTACACTTTGAACATGCTAGCTTTTATCTTAACTACATATGTAAGTTCTTCAATGAGGTAGGCTCCACGAGAATGTATAAGATAATTATTGATCTATGAGTATATGATGTTCTAAAGATGAAAAAGGAAGATTATCATCACCCAGCATTACTTTGCAGATTCACCTTAAGAATTTTCTGTCATGCGTGACTGAAATTTGCTCATGTTGTTATAGTTAGCACTCTAGATTGCTTATCGTCAGATTAGTCAATATAGTTAATCTAGCAGTTCTAGTCCGATGACTTGTATACCTACGAAGTCAGGATTTGACTTGAACCATGATCAGCCATATCACCTATGTATAACCTTACTGTTCTCACCGTCTTCTTCACTGTTATAGGACAGCCATTTAATTTAATGTTGTTTGTTTATGCAGAAACTACTGAATCGGTCCTCACCATTAAGGGGCCTGTGGGACGTATAAATAGGGCTGTCTGGGGACCCCTAAACAAGACTATAATTAGTGCTGGTGAAGATACAGTGATCCGTGTGTGGGATACTGAGGTGGGTTTGTTTATATTTTTCATTATATCTTTTCATAGTTCCATATTAGATAAACAATTTCACTATAACTAACGTGCTATCCTCTGGTATCATACACATTCATGTATTACATATATAACAAAGTTATTCATTTATTTACCAAAGACTTGATGGATGTTTGTATCTTCTAATCTGTAAATTTGCTGTTTAGTGATGTGACGTTAGCTAAGTATGGATTTTTTTTCCTCTGATACCATATTAGTCCCCCTACAATTATTGTATCGGTTCCTAATATATCATTCTTTCACATGGTCTACTTTTCATGTGTTGCCATGTTTTGTGGTGGCTCTTATCTTTCAATGAAATTTCATGCCACTTGGAAACGTATAATTATAAGGCACCGTTATCGTTTCTAATTTAATTATAATTTTATTCTCGATGAGCCAAGGAAATCAAATTGGTTTGCAGGAATAGCAATACAAAATCTAAGATGTATAAAATTTCAGACTTATTTGATTTTATTTTTTAATTAGTTTAGACCTTACCCAACTCTTCATCACAGATCAAAGTCAATTTCATTCTTGTTGTCATTGGGCAACGTGCAATGTGTGAACTTTTCAGTCTGGCAAACTGCTGAAGGAGGTGGACAAAGAAATTGGTCATCAGAAAACGATTACCTCCCTATCGAAATCTGCAGATGACTCTCATTTCCTAACAGGGTCATCAGATAAGTCTGCCAAGGTGACAGCCTCTTTTATCTCGAGATTTTTTATCTCACACTTCAATTTTTTGTTTACTTTCTTCATAAATTTTGTTTTTCCAATTTATTTGTTTTAGCTATGGGATACAAGAACTTTGACTCTTCTCAAGACTTATGTGACAGAACGTCCAGTGAATGCTTGTGCAATATCTCCACTTCTTAATCATGTAAGCAACTATTTGCTACAAAATACTTTCTGCTAGTTTGCTTTCTCATTTGATTGATTCGGCTTTGTCAATTTTCATTTGATGACAGCAACCAAGCATGCAAGAAATGTGGAATTAAAATATCTACTTTACATAAACAAAGATATTTTCCTTTGTTTTGGTAGATTTGCTTTTTTCTAAAGCTTTCCCCCTATTTGCCTTAACATTTTCTTTTCACCTACAAAGCAATACCCTATGACAGAGCTACATTAAATGAGCTGTTGTAGCTTCAACGTGCAGCTTGAAACCTGCAATATAGCTATATTGTATTTTGAACCTTGAATTCAAAACTTTTATAATTGCTAAACTGCCACCGTCTCTCGTTATGTTTGAGATTGACCCACTGTTTTCTGTATGATAATATTGGAGTGGAAACTTGTGCTTTATACGGAGAGTGGAATACTTGGCTACATTATATGACTTCATGTTTTGATCCAGTTTCAGCCCCCGGGGCTATGGTGCGGCGGTAGGGCGACTAGTTACTATCCCAGGCATCCGCGGTTCGATCCCTAGCTACGGCGTATTTTGCAGGAATTTTTCCTCTAAATGAGGCGCGAATCCTGGGACGCTGGGCTTCTAGACCGCTCACCGCGAGCGCTTCCCGATTTACCCTGGTGACCGGTGGGAAACTTTCGTGGGGCCGGGCCGGTCACCCCAGGTTCGTCTGCTACCTAGTCCAACATGTTTTGATCCAGTTTCTTGAATTGAAAATGTGACATTGTTATTTAAATGGGAATTCCTTGTGTTGGAAATTAATTAAAGTTCAAAGGTAAACAACAGTGTACTTGGTACAAATTGTATGCCTACCCTTGTAAATCTGATATTTACATGGGTTGGCATGTCAACTTTTCCTTGCAGTTGTTACTTGGCACTCCTTGTAGTGTTGCAGGTCTTGAATTCTTGATTTTTAGCTTCTTCTATTGGTTTTTATTTAGGTGGTTATTGGAGGAGGCCAAGAAGCAGTACATGTCACTACCACTGATCGCCGTGCAGGAAAATTTGAGGCCAAATTCTTTCACAAGGTGAACTATTTTATTAGTTTCCCTAATGCTATTATCTTTATAATAATTTAATATTGTGTTTTTATTTTAACTAAATCTTTATTAATCAATATTTTTAATTAATAGAATCTTGAAGAAGAAATTGGTGGCGTGAAAGGTCATTTTGGACCAATAAATGCTCTGGCTTTCAACCCTGATGGGAGAAGGTTTGTTTCACTGCTTATCTTTTGTAAACATGCAAAATTTCAACTATGCTAACTGTTGATAATAAAATTACTATCTAATCTAAACCTAATTCTTCCCCTCGCACGTTCTTATAGTAGATATAGGTTATTTAAGTTGATGCATCGTGTTTTATTAATTTGTTTATTCTTCTGCAATTATGCATGTCTGGGGTGTTAGATGTGTGTTTGTTGCATCCATGTATTTGCACTTAATATTTTCTTCTTGACTTCCAGATGTTAATTTAATTGGCCTTTTATCTTGAAGATTATTAGCCTGTTGAGTCTTTTCATTTTTGTTTCTAAGAGCTTGCGAAGTGATTCTTATGTGTGGGAGCTCACCATGCATTTACCTCCCTCATTCCATCCCTTCGCTTCTTAAGACATTGTAGATGATAGCAATGCTCCTTTTTTATCTTATCGGTTAAATAGTTAAAATCACTGTTGCTGATCCTTTGGTTTTGCTAATGTTTATCAATTTTTGATATGTCATCGGCATAATTATTATGTCCATCTTCTGAACCATGACATATAACTCCTTCTGAGCCCTTGTCACGTCGGACAGTTGGTTCCTTCATGAAATGAAACAACTACCCTAGCACAATGGATTTTGAGTAACATATTTTTTATGGTATCTACCATATGAAAACACTACCCCAACCCATTTTATTCTCTCTTTTTTTTTCCCCCATGTGTGCCATCAAATGACGGTTCCTGGTCTGATTGTTTTCCAAAATTCCAGACGCTGGTTTGGATTATTAGTTGCTCATGTCGATCTTGTTTGATTCTATTCTGTCTAGTTTCTCGAGCGGAGGTGAAGATGGTTACGTGAGACTGCATCACTTTGACCCAGATTACTTCAGTATCAGAATGTGAATATGTAATACGAGGTGCCATTATACGCCTCTCTAATTACATCGTAAATGGCTAAATACATCCTCGTGGTCGCTATGAGTTCTGATTAATGCTTATTTGGGTTACTCAGGCAGCTTTAGCGTGGCTCCTTGGCGGAGGAGGAGAAACCGGGATGAGTTTCAGTTGGCTGCGCACAGAGTGATTCCAATAGGATAATAGTTCTTTGCAAGAGGATATTTTGCTCTGCTTATATTATGTCTTTGAATTTGGAAATTACACATCCTATCAATTGTTTTGAAAGTGAATTCGTTGACCTTGTAACTTTTTTAAAAAATCATTTTTGTGGAATCAACGATTAATAAACAGAAAAGGGATACATGGTAGTCATTGTATTGGTTCCAGTTTTCACATTAGAGTGTAATGTCGTACTTTCTTAAGTAATGTTGAACCTGGTGAAAAGCAAGTACTTCCAACACGTGTTCTTGAATAGCAAGGTACAGATTGCTTAATATCTAAATTTCAGAGGAATCAAGGGACACTGACTCCATTTAAGGTTTTGAATGAAAACCAAAATATCAAAAAAGGAACTTGAATTTTTCCTTCTTTCTATCACTTTTTGTTGTCTGGTCCCTTTCCATCTCCAATTGGCCTCCACGGGCTGGATCGGATGGTAAGGTGTCTGGCCGATTTGATCGAGGTCGCAGGTTCGAGGGTCGTCAGTTGCACATGGGGATAAAACCCTGGTCTGCTGGCATTAATTCCCTCGACCTCAGGCGTCTCACCACACCAGTGATAACCGTGATTTATCTCCTCCGTGTTGGTCCTGGGGCGGGCTGGCGGGGGCGCTGGGGGCGAGCGTTTCGCCTTTTGGCCTTTCCATCTCCAATTGTCCCCACGGGCTGGCTCGGTTGGTAAGGTGTTGACCGTTTATTTCGGAGGTCTCAGGTTCGAGAGTCGTCAGTCACACACGGGATAAAAATTTGGTCTGCTGGCTTAAATCCTCTCGGCCCCAGACGTCTTACCCGATCAGTAAATCGTGATTTATCTCTCTCTGAACACCTGTGAAACAGAGATCAAGGGGCCGCTAAAGTGACAATTCCACCTTTTTATTCCTTTCCGTCTCCAATGGAACAAACGTATTCAAGAATCTCCTTTTCAGTTGATTGTCTTGTTTCAAAGGAAACATTGTCCGTCACATTTTTCGGACATGGCCAACAACAAAAAAAAGAATGGAAGCTCTTTTCCTTAAAAAAAAATGGTCTTTGCAAAATGCAAATTGTGTTGTAAAAGTTATAAATTTGTCTCGTATTTGGCTTTGGAAACACTTTAATTGACCTAAATATTGCTTCAAGCTGGATTCAAAACTATACCTTGTCATTTCATCTCTGTTCTGCTATAGTTGTCTGTCTATGTCAATGTTATCTATCTCTAACAATGAAATGAAGGTAGATGGTGTATTCATCAACATTGAGTTCTCGTGAATTTAGATGCCAACTTAATAAACTGCTTACTGCTAATTCGTTCGAGATTTAATTCCCACCAAATTAGTTAGGACAGCAATGAATATTACCTTAAATGCTCGAGCGACTTGAACCTGCTCATCAAATTAGTGTTCTTCCACACACGTCAGTTGCCGCATGATATGGCTTACTGAAAATCTCTCTACTCAGGTCACCATCTCCAGCTAGAGTCGACCGTGGATGAACTCTTTACAAATTTCTTTTTCTTGCATTAATTCTGTGATGTCTGATTGTTGTATACGCTAATTAAATCTTTTAATTGCACGCCTACAGAGCAGAAGAGGTAGGAGATGGCATTTAACAGGAACTGGTGGCAGATTGATGGCACTGTGGTTGCGAGAGCCAAGAACCAGCATTCAAGACAATTGAAAGAGGGGAGTAAATGGTGGCAGGTGTGATTCCAATTTATGAACTATGGCCTTTCCCCCCTGCTTTTATTGTCGAGGGTCTTTTTCCTCTTCGAGGATCAAACTCTGAATCCCATAAAAATTTCTCCCTTCCAAAAGAAACTCTATACAGGTGTTGCATCAACTTCCATTGGCTTCTCTGTCTGATAACATGGCTCAGCCACTGATGGAAACTTAAGATTCCGTTGGATGATTAAGGTTTTCATTAGGTTAATTGTCCAGATAACCAGCTACATCTGGTTAAATTAATGACATTATATTTCACACTGTTTCTACATGAATTTGATCGAATAGTCCTAAACATTTGGCCCTGCCAGTGCCAGGTGCTTACTCTTGAACAGTAGGATATGAAACATCCCATCCAAACTGTAAGCTCGATCAAGATGACATTCTCTCTGATCTATTGTCGGATGATCACAACAAACTAACTGTTGCAAATCACTCATGTCTTATGGATACTAGTGAAGACGAAGGAAATTTGATGGTGGGTTTCTACTTTACGAACAGGAAGATATTGATTAAAATTGTAGCAGGGTGCATTTACTACGTTGCTTCTTCCTCTTCAGCTATTTACCGCCGCACATTTATAATCTCTTCAATCCATACCAACCGGCCATCCATTCTTAAAAGTTAGCCCCCATGTCCTCGGGTGTAGCATATACGGTGACTACATATTATTTTACGTGATGATCAAGAGTCTATTTTCAAAAATTAACGATCGGATGCTTTTCGACTATGTATTTTTCCTGTACTTAGAATTTACCTTTTTTTCATGTTCATAGGATTGACTTTAGGAGGTCCATGAGACATTTTTTCTCTCATGTTCATAGGATTGACTTTAGAAGGTCGATGAGGCAGCAGATATGTTTTTTTTAAAACTTAACTCTCGTACAGTCGTGCATGATTTCTGACGTAATAATTTAGAATTAAATTCTTGAAAATTAATGATCTCGTATTTCTTCATTATGCGTTTTTTTGCTTGTGTATATGAATTTACCACATTCCATATTAATGAAACCGATTTTAGAGGGCGCTAAGATAACGGATCACGATGGAATGTACATTTCTTCGATTTACATTGGCGGTAGATATAAAACTTTGTGAGATGGAGTTTATCGCTCAGTTACTTGGTTAATTATTATTATTTTTTTAGTTAGCCTCAGGCTTAACATAGACGATGAACGTATAATATATTTGAAATAAATCAGGAGTCGATTTTCGAGAATTGACGATCTAATTTCACCCCATCATATTCTTCCCATATCTATATCTGTATTTATCTCCCTCTATATTTATGAAATTAATGCTAAAAAGACCGTTGAGATAATATATTTATTTTTTTTAAATTGATTACATGCCCAGAAAGAGGAACATACTAACGCAGATAGTGAACATACAACAGCGTATTTGAATCGGGCATGGATCCATACCTAAGATATCACTGTATGTGATAGCCCTTGCTATGTACCTTTTATTTATGCACATATTGAATCTTTCTCCACGCTACATGAGACCGTCGGGTAGGGTGACTAGTTGCTATTTCAGATATTCATGATTTGATCCCTAATTATGACGTATTTGTAAGAATTTTTCCTTCAAATGGGACAAGAACCCTGAAACTCTGGGCTTCTAGACCGTCCATTATGAGCGCTTCCCGATTTATCCTAGCGGCCGGTGGAAAATTTTCATGAGGCCCGACCAATCTTCCGAGATTGAAAAAATCTCGTTAATTATTATTATTATTATTATTATTATTATTATTATTATTATTTGTTATAGAGAAACCGTAAAGGTGCGTTAACGATTCCAATTGTTCAAAAAGTTGATTGCAGATTGTGTTCGCCAATTTATCATTAACGTGCTTACAAATAAACACTCTTATGGAATTAAATAGAAGTCTGGACTATTTTATTGATCAACTTTGTGTTCAACATCCACTCATTTATGTTCTTCACAGTATTATGCATTAGATCCTCGCTTGCAGTTACGTCTCCATACAATTTAATGACCAGCCCTTTTCATCAATCCAGTCCAATCCATCCATTCCCTATATATATATATATATATAAAAGCAAATCTCCAAGTCCCCACAAATCACATAAGAAAAAGAGAGAGTTTGGTGTTTGAGAATCGACTCGATCTACTTCTTCGCTCATGGTGTCCTTGCAAGCAGCACTTCCTCTCGAGGAGAAGAAAAGGGCGGGCCCTAAAGTTGAGAAGTTTTTATCGAAAAAGAGGAAGAAGAGGAATGAGGAAGTAGAGGATGGAGAATTGCCCGCGAGGGATATAAAAGCGAACAAAAAGGAAGAGAAGAAAGACGAGATCGAGCTTAATCTTGATGCTCCGTTGCCGATGGATTGGCAACGGTGTCTCGATATCGAGGTGGGTATATCTAAAATTCAAATTCAAGAATCCATTTTAATTTTGGATCGACGTCGAGTTAATTTTGCAGTCCGGCCAAATCCACTTCTACAACACGAAGACTCGCCGGAGGACGTCGACGGACCCCCGGCTGAGCTTAGATCCGCCGCCGGGCTCGCCTTTGAGTCTCGACCTCGAGCTCAACCTCGCCAGCCCCGAGCCGCCGCCGATTAGAGCATCGATGCGACCGCAGGAGAAGCCCCAGACGGCCAAATCTCCGCGCGACTTGAAAGGCGGTCCCTTGTTGCGGGTCTCACCTGTCTCCGATGCCGAGGAGATGGTGGCGGCGGCCTGCGCTCGCTGTCACATGCTGGTGATGATGAGCAAGGCGGCCTTGTCTTGCCCTAATTGCAAGTTCGTGAACCGGCCCGAGCGCGTCTTTTCAACGGAGATTAAGCCAGTGGTAAAGTTTTTGTGCTGCAAGGATTAGTGAATGCTCAATTTGACTATGGAAAGCTCCATCTTCCTTCCTTACACAATTAATATATGAATCTGACGCTTACATTGAGTACTTCACGTTAAGGAAAATAATACCAGATGGAGTTGCCCTGTTTGACATATTTGACTATACGTAGATGCATGGTTGGCTAATTCTGCATCTTTGTGCTTGCAACTCTAAGCTTATTTAAATAGCACATATAGTTTAAGGGGTTTTTGTCTATTGGTCACTACTTATCGAACACATTGCTTGCTTCTTAATCAGTTAAACGACACCTTCTTGCCACAATGGTCTTCCTCACACTGGCAGTCATCTTCTTTCTGGTGCAAATATCCAAAACAAAGATGACTCTTTTGGTTGATTTAGTTTCTCCTTGTGTATAGCTAGCTGTTGTCTACATCTTTGTATCTCTTTGCTCGTAGCATTAAGTTTACTCGAAGAAAGAAGATTACTTCAAGAGGCTTGGTATTTGTTAGTCGTTATTAATTTATTCTTTTGGTAAATTGAGAGCTGTTTTTCTCAATTAATGATCGAGAGCAGTGGCTCCTGGTTTTGACACAGTGATCTACCTACCATTCAATATCTGTCTGTTAATTGAAAAGATGGCATGCGGAAACAAATGTAGACGAGAATAAGGACTTCTTGAAGGTGCAAGCACTTTGGATGCAGTAGCCCTGTCTGATAGATTTAATCTCTCAGTTTTAGTAGAAGGTCGAGGATGCATGGTTCTGTGCTAAATTTGTGTACGAAAGCCTGTGCTTGGAACTTTATATATAGAAATAAGAACAGGGCTTGGCATATACGGAATAGTTTGGCTCCTGGTAGAACAGAACCTACACTGTAGGTATGGAACCAAAAACTTGCTTAGGAAACTAGTGGCTTGAATGGTTGTGGGTAACCTTGTTGGAACTTGGAGCCTGTTTTATTTTGTTCTAAAAAATTGGATTCTATCTTGTATATAAACAAAAGCAATGTTTAAGAAGTCTGACCTTAGTTGCTTATTTTTAATTGCCAAGGTTATTAGATTGTTGTATGTTTATAGGCAGTGGCAGATCCAGAAATTCAAGCAGGGGGCGATCGCGAAGGAGCGATCGTGAATCGCGATCTGAGCTGAGCACGGCCAATTTTTTTTGGACAGTACAGATAACCTCCGCGATAAATTCCAAGGAAAGAAATCACCGGCTGTGGATTTCAGCAGCAAAACAAAACAAAGAGAACTTAGATTTCGATCACTATCAGGGTTTAAAGTATACCTCAAAGTTCAAACACCCAAACGATCGAAGTTAGGACAAAAACCTTAAATCAACCTACTATTTTATACCAAAACACTACCTAACCAAGAACAAAAACCCTAAATCACAAAGGACTCTCACCTCTGTGAAATCGTCGGCAGGGATGAGGGATCGCCTCTGCAAGGTAAGAGGGTTGGAGATGCTGAAAAGTCAAACCCAGAAAGGACAGCGCATGTGGAGAAGGGAAGAGAATTGCGATTGATCACTTGCTCGTGCGAGGACAAGAACCACAAAGGCAGAGGAGGGTTTGTGGGTTGTTGCGTGCGACGATTCGTGAAGAAGAGATGGAAGGAAGGGATCGTGCGATGGCGGAAAGAGGCAAGGGTTTAGGATTATATGTTTTAAATATAAATGCAAAAAGGCCCCCAAAGTTTGGATTATTCGATCAAAACCCTTAAGTTTCAATTTTTATGCGCTTTTTTAAGTTGTAGAAATTTAGTAAAAGATAAATTTATATTTTAGGACAAAATTAAAAAAAAGCAGCCCTTATTTTCGTTATCATCAAAATAGCGTTATATTTTGAAAAAATATTGAATGGGCGCACCATCATATATTTTTCGTCCAAATATACCCTTGTTTCACCGTTGTATAGCAGTTACCACCATAGCTATTGCTGCAGCAACCAATTTAGGTCAAATTGCTCCTTGTAGGATTCAAAAAGGTGGAACCGTCATCCCGACGGCCTCTGGTCTCTACCCCACGAGTATTCAGAGGGGGTAAATTACGGTGAATGCTGGGATGACAAGGCGCTTAGGGTTCGAGGGATTTTTTATAAACAGCAGCCAAGATTTTATCCCTGCGTATACCGTCGACCCTTGAACCCATGACCTCTGATTCAAGCGCCCAGCGTTCACCGTGAGGGCAAATTGCTCCTTGTAGGAGCTATAGCTATAACTGGTATAAGTTACAGCAATTATGGTCATTACTGCTAAAACAGTGTTGCGACAATTTTGATCAAATTGAAGTAATTTTGATCAAGTTTAAGCAATTTTACTTAAGTTGGAAAACAACTACCCAGTTAGAGCAAGATATGACGATAAGCAGTTTCTGGATGAAAAATATAATGGGATGCCCTTTTGGTGATAATGAAAACAAGGTGTCTTTTTTTATTTTTGCCCTATACTGTGGCCTGTGTTGTTCTACATGCATGTATACCGAGCTAAAGCAGATTTAGGAAGTGTGATTTCCAATATTTATTGCTGAGTTCATAAGTCATTAAATTGTTGCCTACTTATACAGTAAACTGTAGAAGTCTTGTGAAAGATACTTCTGTACTAGAAGTCACACAAATGGAAACATGACAAAAGGTTGAGGGGTGATACAGGATAGTTTCAGCATTTAATTGATATACCTTTCCCTTATCAGTAGATAGGTCTAGACGCACGGCTGTAGGCACTCTCTCTGTCTCTCTGTGCTTGTAACTTTGCAGATAAATTGTGCGTCGAAATATGTTTTGTGACAAAATATCATATATATTGTTGTTGTTATCATACAAGATGGCTTAAGGAAGTGATTGAAAACAGCTCAAAAGAAAATGAGTTCTTATCAATGTGAGCATTATGGATAACCATGTAGAGCATTTCGAACTACAGTTTTACGTTATCTTTAGGGTGCGTTTAGTTCAAGTTATCGTATATAGTCTTGGTTATATGATTACCAAGTAATCACATAACCAAAATAATGGGGAATGAAAGATAACCTGAAGTTATTTGATTCTCTCTAGATAATCAAATAAAATCTTATTTGTTTAGAGGTAATAGTCTATAACCTAATATAATATTTTACCATATTACTTTTTAGAATTTGTTTAGATAATTTTATTAAAATTTAAATTAAATTTATTTTTTTTCTCTATTTAATATATTAAAAAACTAATTAAAATATTAAATAAAAAATATTTTAATTTAGTTGTTGGTCGCCGGCCATCGACGGTGGTCGTCGGTTGCCGCCGGCCGTCGTCGGTTGCCGCCGGCCGTCGTCGGTTGCCGATCGCCGATCATCGGTCGCTAACCGTCGCCGGTCACCGGTCGTTGTCGGTCGCCGGTCGCCCGTCGCCAGCCGTCGTCGGTCACCGACCGTCGCCGGTCGTCGCCGGTCGTCGGCGGTGGTCGCCGGTCGTCGGCGGTGGTCGCCGGTCGTCGGCGGTGGTCGCCGGTCGTCGGCGGTGGTCGCCGGTCGTCGGCTGCCGGCGGTGGTCGCCGATCGTCGGCTGCCGGCGGTGGTCCCCGGTTGTCGGCCGCCGCCGGCCGGCGGCGGCGGTCGTCGGCCGTCGTTGTCAATCGTCAATCGTCAATCGTCAATCGTGAATAACGCTTTCGAAAGTTAATAAATTGTAATTGTTATTTTCGTCTTAAATGTAAATATTGAAAGATAATTTTGGGAAAAAAAGTTGCATAACCCCGGAATCAAGGAAAACCTTAATACTTTCCTAAGGTTTTCCGATTCCTGGTTGCATGACCCTTTTGCTAACGTGTCGGGCATCGATTATTACTTGGAAATCGCTCATTATCGAAACCAAACAAGGGTTTCGTTGATAACCTTGGATGGATAACCAAGGTTATCAAGGATAACCCCCAATCAAACGCACCCTAATCATAGACTATATATCCATGGTTATAGGCGAAATTTTTCTCTGCTTGAAGGCAAGCGGCAGAGGGTGATGTGGCGATGAAGGCGAGCGGCGAAGGCGAGCGGCGAAGGGTGATGCGGCGAAGGCGAGCGGCCGAGAAAGGGTCGAGCGGGGAGCGGCAGAGGGTGATGCGGGTGATGCGGCGAGTTAGGGCACGAGAAAACGTTCGAGGAATAAAAATGGGATGAGAAAGGCTGAAAGGGTCGAGCGACGAAGGCGAGCGGCAGAGAAACGCGCATTTTCCCGCTTTCTACTTTTCCTCCCGCATTTTCTGTTTTCCTCATAAAATGATATTTTATCATTTTCTATTTTCTTAGAAAATGTCATCTCCTTTTCTAGAAAATGGAATTAGAAAATACCAATCAAACAATATTTTCTAGAAAATAAGAAAATGAAAACAAAAAATATTCAAACTAAACGCCCTTTAAAATTTTCTGAAACTGGACAATTAAATAGGTAGTTTAATGTCCAAATCATGCAGGAATAACGCAATACTATTTTTTTTTTCTAGCAATTTCCATTGGTTAACAGATGAAAAAACTTTTTAAGAAAATCTGCATTAATGATGGAACCGCCGAAGTTAGAATATATTTAAGAACATGGCTAAGGGTTAGATGAATCCATTAAATCCTTCATTTTCATCCATATTATTTATATATATATTTTTTTGTATATTTTTTAGTTTTAACCTTTACCACTGATGAAAATTTACTTGCATAACAACCTTGATACTTATGAGTTTAGATGCCATAGGCCTTTACCCCTCGCCCTTTTACCATCGCTTTTTACCCTTGGCGTCGAACTGTTGCCGGTGCTCGCTCTGCTAGGGTTCCGGCGACTTCCAGCGGGGTTCATTCTCCGGTCATCCTCTCCGGCGAGCTCTTTCCTGACTCGGTCAGTCATCTTCCTTATCCTCTTTTTATGGCTTTCACTTCTGCTCACTCGGACCCTTGTTATTCTACCATAGTGTCCGAGCTTAATCACCATGATCTCGACCAAATCCGAGCCGACTACCATATTTCCTCCAATTACCTTCTTTGCCTTCCCGACTTGATTGACTGACCTGAGACCTCCCCTCTTAGTTACATAACCATCTCCCGGGACCATTTGCAGGCCGGGTTGTGTTTCCCGATCCATGCCTTCCTCTCCTCCGTTTGTCGTTTCTTTCAGATCCCCTTATCTCAATTAGCCCCGAACGTCGTGCTGGTTGCCGACCCTGAGCCCGAGGATATTGATGATTGACCACTCATTGTCAAGCGCCGATGAGCACTGGAGTCGGTACATGATGAAGGATCGTTTATGGTGTGCTAGAGGGGGGTGAATAGCACTTCTTCGGAGTTCTACAAAGTTGTTAGCACAGCGGAAACAATAATATGCAAAGTAAATAAGGAATAAAGCACTGCTAACACCTCGATTTACTTGGTATCCACCCCGGTCGGGTGACTAATCCAAGAATCCGTCGGTGGATCAACCCCCGGATAACCTCCGACTAGATCTGTCGCTCCTTGTGGGTGGAGAAAGCTCGCCACAACACATTGAATGCTCTCTGATCACAGTAGACTACTAACTTACTTTACCCAAGCAAATTTCGTTAAAAATGATAGGAGACAACGAGCCCCTTTAAATAGGGCTCGAATCTGAAACAACCGCTTACCATTCGATTGTCCCAGGGGCAGTCGACTGGTCCCACTCAGATTTGACCGTTACAGTACAAAGTTCAAATCTGCCAGGCTGTTCCAGTCACCACCAGTCGACTGCCCATAGGCCAGTCGACTGGTACACACCTAAGCCTAGGGTTTCACTCCTGAGTACAAGTCTCTCTCGCACTCAAACCCTCCTGGCTTAACCCCTGAGTATTGAACTGCCCAAATATACTGGTAAATATGTCACGAAGGTATGGGTCTATCAAATTTAAATGTAAATGAATAACTGGAAACCCTTGTACAATCAAAAATAATGAAATGTAGTATAGGGGCCACAGGTCGTATTTTTCTCGGGGATAGTTGTCTAGTTTGATTCAAACTTGTGATTATGTGTCGTTTTTGGGATTTCAAATAAGTAATGAAATTCTGGTTTTTAATTGAAGATGAAGGAAAGTGAGCAAAGGAAGAATCTTAAGCTAATAAACCAAACAAGATATTTGCCCTAAAGGAAAACTCAACTAGTGGTAAACCAAATAAAAACAAGATACTTGACCGAATTGGAAGGCAAATCTAAGTCAATTGCAAAGAAACACTAAACTGAGATTTAGAGGTAGTGATGGCAAGTTTCGGAATTGAACAAGCTCAGACAAATTAAAGCAAAAGAAATTCAAAATTAAAGGAAAGCAACAATTATCTATTAAGCATGCAATATTTTTGGAAGCCAATCACTGCCCAGATTTTTGTGCATTAGATGGGGTCAAACTTATTGCTTCAAACACACTCACATACCACAAAACAAGTTGATTTTGGGAAGCAATTGAGTTCAAATTAGTTGGCACGCAAGGGAGAGCTTTTGTGCCAAAACTAGCTCCTAATGGAAAATTAATTTAGCTTTCAACTCCACTCTTTAAAACTGATGGATGTGATTAGGAAACAAAGCTATTAGGACAGCACTAAGCAAAATCGAAGTAAAGAAGTAAAACTGAAATCAGAGCTATAGAAGCAGAATTTTCAGAAATGAGAAACAGAAAACAGATTTGGCTTTTGGGATTTTTGATGGCACACCACCATGAAATTCATGCTCAAAACCTTAAGCAAGTGCTATTCTAAACCAAACAAACTATCTATCTACTACTAGAGCAGTAATTAACAGCTAAGAAACTCAGAGATTCGAATACAAATTCAGATATCGAAAATGAGAAAACAAAACTACACTAAACTTGGCACGCTAACACAACCATTGGCACGCAACTAATAGAACTAAACTAAACTGAAATTTGAGCTATTCATTCACTAAACAAGTCCCTAAATTACTCTACTTGCGAATCTGAAGCTAAATTATAGCTAACAACTCAGAAATCGAAATTTAAAGTAGCTGAACAGAAATTTCAGACAAAACAGTGCAAAAGTTGAAACTACAGCTATAACTTGGAAATTAAAAGTCTAATCTACTCCTCAACTCCTTCCTCAGCTCGAGAAACTCTTGGTTGTCAATCAAGAACCGGCTTCGAACCCCTAGGCTCGGCAAATCAGTGGACAATCAATTCTGAAATTGAATTCGCTTCAAATCTGCGCTTGATGAAACTTTCCATCCGATTTCTTCATTCTCAATTGGTGGAGCTGCGAGGACGATTTGGGAAACTTCTGAGATCACTTGAGAACCCCTACAAGTGATTTGGAAGCTTAGAAATGGACTGTGGTTGAGAAGGAAGTGATCGGACTGTGGATTCCCGAAACCCTCAAGAAATCCCCTGTTCAGCGCAATTTGAGCAGAATTCTTCAAACCTTGATCACCAAAGACTCGACTCTCGATCTGGATTGGAAGATGAAGTGGTCACGCCTTCATGGAAACAAGAAAATTGAAAAACGATGAAGAAATGGGGAAGAACAAGGAAGAACAGTGGCGGAGGCTGGCTGAAGACGCGACAAGGGTAAGTTCTGTGGAAAATTTCCTTAAGTATTAATCAATGGACGGCTGTGATTGATTTGCTTCAATCCAACGGCTGATCTTAGTCCGATTTGAGCCAAACTTTGATGATGAAGATCTGGGGTCAGGATCTGCCTCGTGGTAGCTCGGATCCTCCAGATTTGCAACGGATGGTCCAGATCTAGCTAATCTTTGAATGGATGATCTAGAGCCCTCCCAGCTTGATCCAACGGTTGATCTTGCTCTGATTGGGATGAAATCTTCAGATCTTGATCAGGGTGCTTGATCAACCCTAGCTTTAGCTTGGATTGCTTCAGATCATCCCGGATGGCTCCGATCTAGCCGCTTTCGAATCGAACGGCCCAGATTTAATCGTAATCTTGGTAATCTGATCTGGGTCAATTCCGACTCGAGTTTGACCCACTATGCCCTAGATCCTTGAACTTTGATGCCTACAAAAATAGATCAAGAATTTAGTGGCCAAATTAATCCAAAAATTTGCATATTTGCAATTTAGTCCAAAATAAAGGTAAGTTCTACAACCTAGGCAATTTCACAATTTTAGCAAGAAAAACATAGATCAAACATGGATTTTAGTAGCTCAAATGATCAATAAAATGGAATCTATCAACTCCCCCACACTTAGCCTTGAGCGTCTCGCGAAAACAGTAAATAAGTATCCCTTAGGCTCTCTTAAGCATAATTAGAAGCAATTGAAAAGAAATTACCTAGGGTTGCCAATTCTCATAAATCTAAGCTCTATGGATTACTATCTTGTCCTTAAATCAACAACTTAGCCTTTTCATCCATCATGAATCATTGAGATGAATTTAAATCTCTAGCCTTTCAAGGAAAATTTGGTGGCTCTCTTCTTAACTTCTAATTTGATGATGGAAGTGGAGCTCACTCTTACACATATGCTTCTTGAACTACCATAGGCTTGCTCATTATCTAATCTCTACCATTAATCATGATTAGGATCAACATCTATAAAAACAAAGAAAAATATAGACAATGGTAAGGAATGAAATAAAAGCTAAGGAAATGGAAACAGTGGTGAAGTGGAAGACTTGAGTGCTTGAGGATGTTTCCAATGCTCTTTGCTCTCTTATCAGTCCCCTAGTGATATCAAAAATGTGGTGAAGTTAATCTTGAACAATTACTTCGACTTAGATGAATAAAACTCTTTTAATCTCAATGTGCCAACTTCCACCTTGCGTGCCAAGTTTCTTTCTCCATCTTCCATCCCTGATTTTTCCTCTTTCCCTTTCTCTGTAATTCGGTCAAATATGTAATGATGCAAAGCTTGGATTTGGATGAGAAAAATCTTCACTAATTTATGGTGCTAAAACTCAAGTTGGATGCCACTTGTTTCCTTGTTTTTCTTGTTTATTCAAACTGTTTTTCTTCCTTTCCTTTTCGGCTCTAAGGTCTTACAATGAGCTCACGGCAGATTCCTTTCATTCTCTGATTTCTCAAACAATTAACATCAGTGAGCATCAAATGGTGTAGTGGAGAATTTGAATGGTTTCACTTGAAAATTCTGCCCACAGCTGCATTTGTTTTGAATTTTTCTTGCATAAGATTTCATCATTTAATTCAGCTTCCATTCGCACTTGGCTTGTATCACTCAGTAGCTCCCAGAGGCACCACTCGGCAGCAGCAAATACAATCAGATTTCTTCAATTGTTAGCAAACCTTGCAGCAGCCACATTGGTTTCAAATCAATTCCTGCACTGCCCAGAATTTTTTTTTTCTTCCCTGTTTTGGCACATTTTTACTTCCATGTTTCGGATTTGGTCAGTCTTCAAAGTAGCTAAATGCAAGGTACAGCTGCAATTCAATATTAATACAAAGTTTACTGGTTTTCAATGCAAGGTACAGCTGCAAAGTCCAAAGCCTTTATTGATTTTTTTTTCTCTTTTTTTTTTTCTATGGCACAAATTTGCTTTTGCTTGTGTGCCATTTTGCTTCTCACTGAAGAATTCTTCTTCAAAACTGCTCCACTTAATTGGCACTGCATCACTGATTTCCAACACCCATAATTCGGATTTCCCTGCACAACAAATTTCTGCACAAAAAGCTTCAATTCAGCCTCCATCTTCACTTTTTCTGCAATTTGTTTCTGATTTTTCCAGCTTGTTTCTGCTGCAGTTCTTTGTTTCGGCCACATTCCATATCAGATCAGTAACTTTGGTTCCAACCTCAGCAATGCATAGATTTTCAGAAATCTGCTCCAAGATTCCAGCACTCGGCAATGCCAATTCAGCACTTCAAGCTCAGATTCGGTAACAAAAATTTCAATGCAGTTCAGACTTTTCCCTCAGCTTGATTGCAGAGATTATACACTGCTTTTCAGCATCCAATTCAGACTAAACAAAGTGGACGAAACGTCTTCTATCAGCTGCAAATTCAGCTGCTTGCAAGTGGAGTTCTTGTGGGCACAGATTTTCTCTTTTTACCCCAGCTTCAAACAGCTTCAATTCAGCCTACATTCAACTTTTTCTCAACTTCATTCTAGACTTAACAGCTGGAGTTCAGCTACTAGCATTTCAGCTCCAAGATTCCAGCACTTGCACAAACTGTTTTTGGCACAAAATTTTTTTTTTTTTTTTCATTGGATCAGATTTTTCATCTCCTTTGCCCATTCTTGGTACCTAACTCCATTCACTTGGCACCAAACTCTGCATTAATCTCAGATTTACACAGCTACATTTCTTTTGGCCGAAACATGCTCCTAATCAATTCTTCCTTTTCATTTTTGGTACAGATTTCTGCACTTGTTCTTAAAAATTCCTTTTCTGCATTTTGTTTCATATTTTTCCAGCTTGGTTTGGCTCACAGATTCAGCTTGTTTTCAGATTGTATAACTGCTGTTCAGATTGGTTCAGCTTGTCTTCATTCCAGATCAGTAAATTGGATTCAGCCTCATCAGTATACAGATTTCTGCAATAGCAGTGATGGTTGCACTGGCTTGCACAGATTTTTTCCCAGCTGCAATTCAGATTTTCAGTCCTCAATTCAGTTTGCTACACAACATTTTGACTTCCATGATTCCAACTCCAAACCAGCAGTCTTGCAGCTCACTTTATGCTTGAATTCAGATTTTTCAGATCCAAAATTCTTATCAGAATTGCTATTCTCTACTTGACTCTACATTTAATTTGTTGCTGCCCTTCTTAAGTTCTGCATCCATGTTTCAATCAATGAATCCATTTCCAAGTTGATACAATGCCTTTCGGATTTGGCAGTCTCAGATTTTCTTCTTTTTCTGTTTCTTCAGTTTTGAAATGGCACAAATTTCCTTCACAGATTTCGGATTGTTACTGCTGAAATTCAGATTGTTCTCTGATGGTGCAGCTCCAACACTCGGCAGCTCAAATTCAAACTGCAACAGATTTTCTCACAGCTTCAAACATGAATTTTTCAGCCTTTGAATCAGAATTAAACACAGAATTTTGATTTCCATGATTTCAACTTCAAACCTTGCTGACCAAAAATGTCTTCATAGATGTTTCCTTGGCAAAGAGCTCCTATCTCTCCACTTGACAAAAATCCCTTTATTGGTGTGCCATTTCTTCAGATTCTTCCATTGCTTTCCATTCGAATCTTCAAAGTGTAGTAAAGAATCTAAATCTCCAATTGCTTCCACCTCTCTTGCTCATTCTTGGCACCAACTCACTCACTTGGCACATGAAAATTCTTTTTTTTTTTCGATTTCAATTGCATCATTGATGAAAACTTCTTCCAAATCACCAATCACTCCCCCACACTTAATTCTTTGTCCGTCTCGGGCAAAATAGCATCAAGAAAACATCCCAAGCAAACAAATCCATAGAAAAATTATTGGGGTTAGAATTAGGAATAAGGAGAGACAATTCAAGAAGAGTATGTATCAAACATGATCATGGAAAAATGAAACAATAGATTAGTCTTCATAAATGTGATCCAATCAACGAAATATGGTTTTAAAAGAACCTAAGCAAGTTCTAGAGTTCAATAACATGTGTGTCACAAATAAGGCTAATCTCACTAGGTAAAAATATTCATCTCAAATTCTCAATTAAGAATCCAAAGCAAAATCGTACTCAAGCATCCAAGACATCATCCATGAACTCAAATCGTAAGTTTTGGGCAACCAAATTTAATTTATTTCAAAAGACTCTAAATGACAACAAGTTAACCTAGAGGATACTTTATTGCTACTCATGTAAGGAAAAGTGCTAAGAAAACAAAACATGGTAATTACAATGATTTTATTCATGTAATGTGTTTTAACATTTATTGTTAACTACCTACTTCAAAAAGAGAAAGAATTTATTTCTAGAACCATGAAAATGCGCCTAAGAGAAAAGATATGGTATTTGCAATGAAGAATTTTATTCCACTTAAAGTCCTACTTGAGAAAATCAATTGTGCATGCAAATTTGAAATGATTCTTGCAAAAGATTAAGGAAATGGGTATATACAAAGAAAAATGAGTGTAAAGTTTAGTGAACCCCCTTTTAAGTTGGGTATATGGCATCAATATAGTCCACTCCATCCACCCTCTAGCTCCTTGACCTCTTCATGGAATTTCTTGAGCCGGTGGCCATTTACTTTGTACACTTGACTCGTGGCCTCTCTTGAATCTCTACCACTCCATAAGGAAAAACATTAGTCACAAAAAATGGACCCTCCCATCTTGACCTCAACTTACCTTTGATCAATTTGAGTCTTGACTTGTATAATAGCACTTTGTCACCAATTTGAAATCTTTGCTCACAATGTGCTTGTCATGAAATTTCTTAGTCTTCTCCTTATAAATCCTTGAATTCTCAAATGCTTCCAACCGGATTTCTTCTAGTTCTTGAAGATGCAACTTCCTTTCTTCTCCCACCTTAGTAGCATCAAAATTGCAAGCTTTGACTGCCCCAGTACGCCTTATGTTCAATCTCTACAGGTAGTGGCATGATTTCCCATACACAAGTCTATAAGGTGACATTCCAATGGGTGTCTGTAAGCGGTGGCGATATGCCCATAGTGCTCTTCAAGCCTTTGCTCCAATCCTTCCTATTAGGTCCCACGGTCTTTTCCAAAATTGATTTGACTTCTCTATTTGACACCTCGGCTTGGTCCATTTGTTTGGGGGTGATAAGCAGTAGAAACCTTATGTACAACCCCGTACTTATTAAGTAAGAGCCTTCATGTGCTTATTGCAAAAATGGGATCCTTGGTCACTTATGATTGCTCTTGGAATTCCAAACCTGCAAAAAATGTGTGACCTGACAAAACTAACAACAACAGATGAATCATCAGTCCTGGTGGGAATGGCCTCCACCCATTTTGAAACATAATCAACAGCTAAAAGAATATACAAAAATCCAAAGAAGCAGGAAATGGTCCCATAAAATCTATACCCCACACATCAAATATCTCACAATATAAAATAGTTTGTTGAGGCATTTCATTCCTAGCACTTATGTTTCCTGTTCTTTGACATCTATCACAAATTACAAAACCTATATGAATCTCTAAACAGGGTGGGCCAGTACAATCCACATTCTAAAATTTTCCTAGCGGTTCTTTGTGGTCCAAAATGCCCACCACATGCTGAAGAATGGCAAAAAGTGAGTACAGAATGAAACTCATGATTTGGTACACATCTCCTAATGATTTGATCACTACAAAATTTCCACAAGTAAGGATCGTCCCACACATAATATTTTGCATCACTTTTAAATTTATCCTTTGAGCTTTCGAAAGTGTGTAGGAAAAACATGAGCTACAAGAAAATTCACTAAGTCTGCATACCAAGGTGACTCACCATGCAGCTGTAAAACTGCTCATCTCTGAAATCATCATATATGGCCGTGGGGTCTCCATCTCCCTCCAGTCTGCTCAATGGTCCGCTACCAAATTTTCCTTGCCACTCCTGTCCCGTATCTCCAAGTCAAACTCCTGAAGTAGTAACATCCATCTAATGAGCCTGGGCTTCGCATCTGGCTTCTTCAGGAGGTATTTCAGTGCTGCATGATCAGAAAACACCACAACATGAGAACACAATAAATATGATCTGAATTTATCTAAAGCAAAAACAATGGAAAGAAGCTCCTTTTCTGTGGTGGTGTAATTGGCTTGGGCTGAATCCAAGGTCTTTGAAGCATAAGAAATAACATATGGTGCCCCATCCACTCTCTGTGCAAGTGCTGCTCCTACTGCATGGTTAGAGGCATCACACATCAACTCAAAAGGTAGGCTCTAGTCTGGTGATCTGATGATAGGTGCAGTGATAAGAGCCTCCTTCAACCTCTGAAAGGCCTCCTTGCATTTTGCATCAAAATAAAAATCCACATCCTTCTGCAATAATCGAGACAATGGGAGAGCAACTCTACTGAAGTCTCTAATAAATCTCCTGTAGAAACCTGCATGTCCAAGAAAAGATCGAACATCCCGTACGCATACGGGGTAAGATAAAGAAGATATAGCACTTGTTTTTGCAGGATCTACCTCTATACCTCTCCTAGAGACTATGTGACCTAAAACAATGCCATGCTCAACCATAAAATGACACTTCTCAAAATTAAGAACCAGATCAGTCTCGATGCATCTATGCAAAACCCTAGATAAATTATCTAAGCATGAATCAAAGGATGTACCAAAACAGAAAAATCATCCATGAATACTTCCATGCAGTGTTCTAATAGCTCACCAAAAATACTCACCATACACCGCTGGAAGGTCCCTGGAGCGTTGCAAAGTCCGAATGGCATCCGTCTGTAAGCAAATGTACCGAAAGGACAAGTGAAGGTGGTCTTCTCTTGATCTTCCGGATCTATGCAAATCTGAAAATATCCTGTGTAGCCATCTAAAAAGCAATAGTGTGACTTCCCCGCCAATCTCTCTAACATCTGATCAATAAAGGGCAAGGGAAAGTGATCCTTCCTCGTGGCTTGGTTCAGCTTCCGATAATCCACACAACTCTCCATGCATTCTTCACTCTTGTGGGCACCAACTCGTTGTCTTCATTTGCCACCACTGTAACTCCTGATTTCTTGGGAACCACATGAATAGGACTCACCCATCTGCTATCAGAAATAGGGTAAATGATGCCTGCCTGCAAAAGTCTAGTCACCTCTTTCTTTACTACATCAAGAATCAAAGGGTTGAGTCTTCTCTGTGGTTGTCTCACGGGCTTCACATTTTCTTCTAAGTGTATCCGATGCATGCAGATAGCAGGACTGATCCCAGAAATATCAGCAAGTGTCCACCCTATAGCTTTTCTGTGCTGCCTCAGAACTTCTAATAATCTTTCCTCTTGCTCTAGCTCTAAATTCTGGGCAATGATGACAGGTAGCTGCTGATCCTCTCCCAAATAAGCATACTTCAAGTGTTCTGGCAAAGGCTTCAACTCAGGCTCTGACTGCTCAGTAGATATGGGTGATCCCTGGGGCTCAGTGCAATCCCCTACACTCACATACCTACTCTCTAACTCTCCTGACACATCAACCATCAAGAGTGATCCCTGGGGCTCAGTGCAATCCCCTACACTCATGGAATCTTCCTCAACTGTAAGAGGTCCAGAAACGGATCCAAACTCAGCTCCTCCTGCAAATATAACATCTCCTGCATCTATAGAGCTCAGGTCACACTCATGAATCTCAGAAAAAATCCTATCAGCAAGGGCATCTACACCAACCAGCTCCTCAGCAACATCAATACGCAAAACAGAATGATCCTCCCTCGGATGCTTCATAGCATCAAGAAGACTGAACTGGACTACTGTATCTCCTATCTCCATGGAAAGTGTCCCTGCATGTACATCAATCTTCGTTCTGGCGGTCTTCAAAAATGGTCTCCCAAGGATGAGTGGAGATCTGTGTGCAAGAAAATCTCCCTCCATGTCCAATATATAAAAATCAGCTGGGAAGATCAATCCTTCACCTTAACAAGCACGTCCTCAATCATTCCAGCTGGGTGAGTCTGGCGTCTGTCAGCCAGCTGAATCACTACTCCTGTAGGCTGTAAAGGGCCTATGCCCAACATCTGAAAACTGACCTTGGCATCACATTGATGGAAGCACCCAAATCTAACATAGCATCCTGAAATAAACTGCTCCCAATCTCACAAGGCACAGTAAAAACTCCTGGGTCTTCGCATTTCTGGGGAATTTGCTGAAACAATGCTGAAACATTCTTGCCCATGTTAACTAACTCATTCCCCTTCAACCTCTTCTTGTGAATGCATAAATCCTTGAGAAACTTAGCGTATTTAGGAATTTGCTTGATCATGGTAAGCAATGGCACATTCACCTGTACTTTGCTAAAAAGATTCTCAAGTTCTTGAAATTCTTTGGCCTTATCTTCTTCCACTTGCTTTTTGGCATGTGTCCTCTGCTGTGGAAAAGGTAAAGGAACCCTCAAGTCATCAACTTTGGCCGGAAATTGAGCTGCTGTATTCTGCTGTGCTGTCCCCTGCGTAGCAGCTGCTGTCCCATGCGTCTCGGCATCGATTTCTTCTCCGTTTGCCACCAAATTTGGAGGGTTGCTTGAGGATTGAGTTGGGAACGTGATAAGGGTGGAATCAGCCAAATTTGAACTCATATCATAGCTGTTTTGGGCCGGAATTTGAGCTGCTGTCCGGTCTCCTGAAAATTCTGCTCTTGGACTCTTCGGAGACTTTGTAACTTTCCCACTTCTCAAAGTTATAGCACTCACATTCCCTTTGGGATTAGGAACGGTTTGGGAAGGAAGTTGATTGGATCCTTGAGCTTGATTTTGATTAATTCCACTCGCCAATTGCCCTAATTGCCTCTCAATGTTTTGCAAAGTTGCATCCGTCTTTTGTTGGTGTTGTTGTTGTTGTAGCATGTGTTGCGTTAGCTCCTCTATCCTTTGTTGTTGCTGCTGCGAATTGAACCACTAGAACTCCCATAGTTTGCATATGACTTGTGTGGGGCTGAATAGGTGGATGAGGGCTGCTGAAAATTGTGAAAACCTTGCTGAAAATTTTGCATTTGAGGTTGATTCTGCTGGTCTTGACTCTGAAATGGCTGTAATGGCTGTTGGAAGTTTTGAAAAACCTGCTGTGAGTGCTGAAATTGACTCTGGAAAGGCTGAAAACCTTGCTGAAAGTTGTGATTTTGTGCTGGAAATTGCTGCTGTGAACTCTGCTGAAATTGATGTGTAGGTTGCTGAAAATGTTGGAAGTGCTGTGGAGGTTGATTTGGCGGCTGGTAATGGCTGAAAGGCTGCTGGAATTGTTGCACAGGTTGGTATTGTTGCTGGAATGTGTCCTGAAAATTCTGGGAAGGCTGTGTAGGTTGCTGTGGCAGCTGAAAATGTTGATTTTGTGGCTGGAAAACATGTTGTGGCTGCTGTGAACTCTGAATTGGGGGCTGATTTTGCTGAATTTGATGATTTGAAGGCGGTTGTTGGTAAAAAGAGTTACCATACTTCAAATTTGGGTGGTCCCTCCAACCCGGATTGTAGGTAGATGAGTAGGGGTCATTTCTTCGTTGGAATGGAGCTCTAGCCAAGGCCGCAACCGATTCATCTTGTTGGAGATTTGGACAATGGTCTGAATAATGTTCTTGGCTTGAACAAATGCTACATACTCTCGTGGCTTGATTTGGAAATGAAGTTGTTGTTGAATTGGAGGCTTGGTTCACATTGTTCGCTGCCATTTGCGCTACTAAAGATGCCAACTCCGTCAATTTGTTCTCCAACAAGGAACTTTTGCTTTCTTTTTGTTCACTAGGCGATACTTGAGCTTCATGAACCCCTCTTGTAGTGAGTGCTCTACTCCCGAATTGTTGAGTATTCTCCGCCATGTTAGAAATGAGTACTCTAGCTTGCTCTGGAGTTTTGTTTACCAAGGCTCCTCCTGCCGCCGCATCAATCATGCTCCTATCCATAGGTAATAAACCTTCATAAAAATATTGCACAAGAAGTTGCTCACTAATTTGATGTTGAGGACAGCTAGAGCATAACTTCTTGAACCTCTCCCAGTAATCATAAAGGGACTCTCCAACCACTTGTTGAATCCCACAGATGCTTTTCCTGATAATGGCGGTCCTTGATGCTGGAAAAAACTTCTCTAAAAATGCTCTCTTCATTTCAATCCAACTAGCAACATGTCCAGTGGGCAAATAATACAACCAATCTTTAGCAGCTCCAGTCAAAGTAAAAGGAAATGCTCTTAACTTAATGTCTTCTTCAGAAACGCCCTGAGGCTTCATAGTAGAGCATACCACATGGAACTCGTGCAAATGTCTGTTTGGATCCTCCCCAGATAAACCCTGAAACTTTGGCAACAAATTGATGAGTCCAGATTTTAACTCAAAATTACCCCCTAACTCTGGATATGCTATGCTGGAGTACTGAAATGCAGCGTCAGGTGCTGCGAGCTCCTTCATGGTTCTCTGGTGGTCTGCCATTTCAATGCCTGAGTGAGTGCTGATAGTCTGAAGTGGAGGGATATCTGCAGTCTCAGAAAGAATAGCCTGGCTCCTCCTGACTCTGAAGGTCCTCTCAATCTCAGGATCGAAATCTTCTAATTCAGCACCTAGAGACCTGGTCATAAAAACAGAACAAATCGCAGTAAAAGTAGATAAAAAGATAAATCAAATAAAATCAAATCCAAAGATATAGCAATAAGCACAAAAATAAATCAAGAATGATGTGCAATAAGTGTACAAGCTAAAATCAAACAAGTCAACTAACAGCTCCCCGGCAACGGCGCCAAAAATTTGACGGGCCCAAATATACTAACTAATTTGTCACGAAGGTATGGGTCTATCAAATTTAAATTATCAATGAAATGAAATGCTGGAAACCCTTTTACAAGCAAAATGTGTAAGAATATAGCAAAGGGGCCACAGGTCGTATTTTTCTCGGGGATAGTTGTCGTGCTTGATTCAAACTTGTGGTTATGTGTCGTTTTTGGGGTTTCAAATAAGTAATGAAGTTTTGATTTTTAATTGAAAATGAAAATGAAATGAAATGAAAGAAAGTGACTTAACTAATAACTAGACAAGAAGTTGACACTTAAGGAAAACTCAACTAGTGGTAAACCAAATAAAAACAAGATACTTGACCGAATTGGAAGGCAAATCTAAGTCAATTGCAAAGAAACACTAAACTGAGATTTAGAGGTAGTGATGGCAAGTTTCGAAAATGAACAAGCTAAGACAAAAATGTATCATGCAACATTGGAGCTCAACCAAGCAATGGCCATTCAACTAGCTAAAGAATTTAGACTCAACCACTGCATTCGAGATTCAAGTACGAGTAAGTGCAAGTTTGTCAAATTCAGACACACACATAGGCTGCAAAACACTAATTGAATTCAGATTTCAAGAAGTGTAATTCAATTGGCACGCAAATGAAGTTTCCTTGTATCAACTACCTCCAACTCTACAAATTCTGCTTGTTTCGGCTCCAATTTTCAAGCTGAGTGATTCAATTGGAAAACACTGGAATTAAGAAAGAACTAAGCAATACTACATCCAGGACTCGAAACTGAAGGCAATTCTATAGAAGCACAAATGCGGAAATGGAATAAGCAAAACAGATGGGATCGTTTTTCAGATTTTAGATGGCAAACACAATGGAATTGATGCACAAAAACTCAAAGCCAATGCTATCCTAACCCAACAAACTATCTATCCAATACTAGAGCAGTAATTAACAGCTAAGAAACTCAGAAATTCGAATACAAATTCAGATATCGAAAATGAGAAAACAAAACTACACTAAACTTGGCACGCTAACACAACAATTGGCACGCAACTAATAGAACTAAACTAAACTGAAATTTGAGCTATTCATTCACTAAACAAGTCCCTAAATTACTCTACTTGCGAATCTGAAGCTAAATTATAGCTAACAACTCAGAAATCGAAATTTAAAGTAGCTGAACAGAAATTTCAGACAAAACAGTGCAAAAGTTGAAACTACAGCTATAACTTGGAAATTAAAAGTCTAATCTACTCCTCAACTCCTTCCTCAGCTCGAGAAACTCTTGGTTGTCAATCAAGAACCGGCTTCGAACCCCTAGGCTCGGCAAATCAGTGGACAATCAATTCTGAAATTGAATTTGCTTCAAATCTGCGCTTGATGAAACTTTCCATCCGATTTCTTCATTCTCAATTGGTGGAGCTGCGAGGACGATTTGGGAAACTTCTGAGACCACTTGAGAACCCCTACAAGTGATTTGGAAGCTTGGAAATGGACTGTGGTTGAGAAGGAAGTGATCGGACTGTGGATTCCCGAAACCCTCAAGAAATCCCCTGTTCAGCGCAATTTGAGCAGAATTCTTCAAACCTTGATCACCAAAGACTCGACTCTCGATCTGGATTGGAAGATGAAGTGGTCACGCCTTCATGGAAGCAAGAAATTTGAAAAACGATGAAGAAATGGGGAAGAACAGCGAAGAACAGTGGAGGCTGGGCTGAAGACGCGACAAGGGTAAGGCTGTGGAAAAATTTCCTTAAGTATTAACCAACGGACGGCTGTGATTGATTTGCTTCAATCCAACGGCTGATCTTAGTCCGATTTGAGCCAAACTTTGAGGATGTTGATCTGAGGTCAGGATCTGCCTTGTGGTAGCTCAGATCCTCCAGATCTTCAACGGATGGTCCAGATCTAGCTAATCTTTGAATGGATGATCTAGAGCCCTCCAAGCTTGATCCAACGGTTGATCTTGCTCTGATTGGGATGAAATCTTCAGATCTTGATCAGGGTGCTTGATTAACCCTAGCTTTAGCTTGGATTGCTTCAGATCATCCCGGATGGCTCCGATCTAGCCGCTTTCGAATCGAACGGCCCAGATTTAATCGTAATCTTGGTAATCTGATCTGGGTCAATTCCGACTCGAGTTTGACCCAATATGCCCTAGATCCTTGAACTTTGATGCCTACAAAAATAGATCAAGAATTTAGTGGCCAAATTAATCCAAAAATTTACATATTTGCAATTAAGTCCAAAATAAAGGTAAGTTCTAAAACCTAGGGCAATTTCACAATTTTGACAAGAAAAACATAGATCAAACATGGATTTTAGTAGCTCAAATGATCAATAAAATGGAATCTATCAGTTACGCGAGGTACTTAGTAAATTAGTTTACTTTTTCCGCAAAGTTTTAATTTATGATCATGTCAACACACCATAAGGTTGCATGCTAGATACGTGGTTAAAATAATTTAGAAAATTATTTTATGCTAATTCTTCCGCTGCACGTAAAAATTTAAAATTTTACGAACCCGTATCCTTGTCGACATGCACCCGGTCCCAACAAAAGGAAGGGGGGCAGGTTATGTTTCCGTCACGTCTGACATTTGGACTTTTGGATGTATCCCATATATTTTATGCGTCCATATAATTCAGTCCTCTTGAACATGGGTATATGCTATGTGCCTGGGGGTATGGATGCACCCTACGCACTTGCCGCGTGGCCAAAATCGGATCTTCTGGAACATATCTCATCTATGCGGTGCACCCTTCAGAAATGGTTTTTTCTGGAAGAACAGTCGTTGCTGCATTACCCTCGGCGAGGCTCTCAGGCGGCGCGTGGCGGCCCACGCTCCCTAGGATGCCCTCGACCGGGAAGCCTCGGCGAGGCTCTCAGGAGGCGCGTGGCGGCCCACGCTCCCTAGGATGCCCTCGACCGGGAAGCCTCGGCGAGGCTCTCAGGCGGCGCGTGGCGGCCCACGCTCCCTGGGATGCCCTCGACCGGGAAGCCTCGGCGAGGCTCTCAGGTGGCGCGTGGCGGCCCACGCTCCCTGGGATGCCCTCGACCTGGAAGCCTCGGTGAGGCTCTCAGGCGGCGCGTGGCGGCCCACGCTCCCTGGGATGCCCTCGACCGGGAAGCCTCGGTGAGGCTCTCAGGCGGCGCGTGGTGGCCCACGCTCCCTGGGATTCCCTCGACCAGGAAGCCTCGGCGAGGCTCTCAGGCGGCGCGTGGCGGCCCACGCTCCCTGGGATGCCCTCGACCGGGAAGCCTCGGCAAGGCTCTCTGGCGGCGCGTGGCGGCCCACGCTCCCCGGGATGCCCTCGACCGGGAAGCCTCGGCGAGGCTCTCAGGCGGCGCGTGCCGGCCCACGCTCCCCGGGATGCCCTCGACCGGGAAGCCTCGGCAAGGCTCTCAAGCGGCGCGTGGCGGCCCACGCTCCCTGGGATGCCCTCGACCGGGAAGCTTCGGCGAGGCTCTCAGGCGGCGTGTGGCGGCTCACGCTCCCTGGGATGCCCTCGATCGGGAAGCCTCGGCGAGGCTCTCAGGCGGCGCGTAGCGGCCCACGCTCCCTGGGATGCCCTCGACCGGGAAGCCTCGGCGAGGCTCTCAGGCGGCGCGTGTCGGCCCACGCTCCCTGGGATGCCCTCGACCGGGAAGCTTCGGCGAGGCTCTCAGGCGGCGCGTGGCGGCCCACGCTCCCTGGGATGCCCTCGACCGGGAAGCCTCGGCGAGGCTCTAAGGCGGCGCGTGGCGGCCCACGCTCCCTGGGATGCCCTCGACCAGGAAGCCTCGGCGAGGCTCTCAGGCGGCGCGTGGCGGCCCATGCTCCCTGGGATGCCCTCGACCGGGAAGCCTCGGTGAGGCTCCCAGGCGGCGCGCGGCGGCCCACGCTCCCTGGGATGCTCCCCGGCGGGGACCGGGAAACCTCAGGCCTTCTTCTTGCTCTACGCAAGCCCTCTTCTCTCGGATCGACCCTCGGGCAGATGCATAATGATCCATGCAGCCCAAGGGGTCACCCGACCGAACGGCTTCCTTCCGACTCTCCGCAAGTCTGGCCCTCAACGAATGTTGTTCGGAAGATGGACCGATCGGGCAACCCCGGGATCACTCTGCGAGAACCCTCTCCCGGAGTAGGGGTCCCCACGCACTCCTTGACAGAGGAGTCACGCCTTCCTGAGCCAACTCCTAAATCCGGTCGCAATGGCTACCGAGCTCAAAGGCACCAAGCGAACACACTCATACTCCCCTCTTAATTAGTTACTGATTCAGCCTTTTATCAGGGGTGTGACCCCCACCCGACGCACCATCCTAAGCTTACGGGTCAGCCGTAAGAGGCTAAGCCCCTCAAATTACGGCTAAGAGCATCATCCGCATATAAAAGCCTAAGTGAGTAAGCGGCCACAAGCCTTAGCCCAGGGGATGCTGTTTTCCCTGCAAGGAAAGAGTGGGCAGCTCTGCCGTCGCTCTAACAATCACTATGCAAAAGGGCAGGTGCGAAAGGAGGAGGACGACGAAAGGGGGAAGAACAACATCCATAAACAAACCGTTCGACGCACGTCTACATCAGGTGGAAAAAGGAGGCAGACCTACATATATTGGGTGGGCATCGAGAATTGCGACGAGGCTCCGCCTGGCGCCTTGTCACGCCCACCGCGAGTCGTCTGCGCCTTAGCCTGGTGAGCCTCGTGGTGTTCGAGCATCTGCACAAGGCCACTTTGGCAGGCCGCCAACTCCTTCTCCTTGGTCTTCAAGGCGGTGAGCAGCGTAGCAGCCGATTGATTGGCCTCCAGAAGGTCTACTTGAGCCTTGTCCAGCTCGGCGCTTGCTCGGAGCTCCCGAGTCCGGGCCCGGTGCTCACTTTGCTCCCAATGAGCCAACTGTTGACGCAACTGAGCCTCAGAGGCCCGAGCTGCGCTCAACTCCATCAGAAGGTCTCGAACTTGTGACTCAGCATGAGCAGCCTGTCCCCGCAGGGCTGCGTTCTCGGAGCGTAGTGCATTCCAGGCTTCATCAGTTAATGGCATCCAGGCACAGCGAAGCTGGGTTTCCAGTGCCTCCCGACGGGATTCTGATCAACGAAGGGAGCGGTTCTGAGCGGCAAAGGAGACACCCATATCATACAGGGCCCCGGTCAACTGCAAAAGAAGCCAGGGGTTCGTTAGAAAAAGAAACCAAACAAGCAAAGGTTACCAGGCAAGCGTACCCGACACACGTCCGTAACCAGGCCATCGATGTGAGCGATTGGATCCCGGTGGTCAAAGGACCAAAGACCATGGTACACGTGGTCGCTCAGGGGAGCATGTAAGTGAACCACCCTGGCTGAGCCGGGCGGGTCGGGGTCTGGAAAATCGAAAGCAGCCGAGGGATCCGCTCGTGAGGGAAGAACAAGATGTACTGGGCGAAGGTCTGGAGTCTAGCCAGGAGTAGAAGAAGAAGGGGCGACAATCACTCCGTCGGACAAGCCAACGGAGATAAAGGGGACGGCAGAAGGACCAAGCCCCAAGTCAGAGGAAACCAGAGCACGCGAGGAAGTAGGAGCCCCGAGCGGAAGGGCAGTATGAGATTGGCCCGGTGACTCGCTAGAAAGGGAAAGATGAGGCGAAGAGGGCGCGAGTAGTGTTGGGACCGATAGACGAGCTAGAGGGGAGTGATTAGCTCCGATTTGCTTGTAGAAGATTTGTCGCGGTGGAAGACTTCAAGCAATCGCTAACACAAGGATTTACTTGGTATCCACCCCGGTCGGGTGACTAATCCAAGGATCCACTCTCCTCACTCTCTCATACACTATGAAAGATCTCCTTCTTGAGGTGGAGAAACCTCTTACAAGCTTTTTCAAAGATACAACAAGAACAAAGCAAATATAAAATGAAATCTTACAAGATTTACAATAATAAGCTCACACTTTGCTTTCCTTGCTATATTCAAGCTTGTGATTGCCTCTGGAACCTTGGAAATGCAGCAGCAATATCCTCCAAAGCTTCCCTTGAAATGGCACTGATGAAGGAGAAGAAGGGGAGAAGAGTTACGGCTAAAAACCTGCGTGAAAAATCCTTATACCCGACGCCTAAGGTTTCTAAATCGATTAGCCAATCGATTACCACGTCACACTTAGCCATTCAACAGCTAGTTTTCGAACCGTAATCGATTAGCCAATCGATTACCAGTGCCCTAAATCGATTACCCAATCGATTCAGAGCCTCTCTGTTCTCTCGCGCAAACCTCAGTGATCGATTACCCCAATCAATCAAGAGACACCTTAATCGATTGACCAATCGATTAAGGGAAGGATGAATCGATTACCCAATCGATTCAGCCACCTTCTGTTCTCGCAACAACCTCTCTTAATCGATTCCCCAATCTATCAAGTCCGACCTAACTTGTGCTCACAAGTCTAAGGTTCCTTACCAAGTGTCCGGTCAACCCCTTTGACCAACCTGGATTTCTACTGCCTAGCTCCCAGCTCGGACTTAACCTGGTTCCCAACCAGATTCGCCTAACCGTCGAGTTAGGTCTAGTCTCTCGGTAGACTTCCACCTTGCCAGCCTGCGATCTCCCCGATCCAGCTGGACTTCACCTAGTCCCACTAGGTCTTTTCCGATGCCAGCGTGCGATCTCCCCGATCCACCTGGACTTCACCTAGTCCCACTAGGTGTGCCTAGTCCCACTAGGTCTTTTTCCTTGCCATCCTGTGATCTCCCCGATCCAGCTGGACTTCACCTAGTCCCACTAGGTCTTTTGTCATGCTAGCGTACGATCTCCCCGATCTACCTGGACTTCACCTAGTCCCACTAGGTCTTTTGCCATGCCAGCGTACGATCTCCCCGATCTACCTGGACTTCACCTAGTCCCACTAGGTGTGCCTAGACCCACTAAGTCTTTTCTCATGCCAGCGTACGATCTCCCCGATCCACCTGGACTTCACCTAGTCCCACTAGGTCTGTTCAGTCAAGCCTCCAGTCAACCTTGACCCACTTGACATCATACGATATTCAAACATCATATGACATTCAAACATCATTATCAAACATCGAAACATACGACCTCAAGCTCACCCGAGCTTACCAGACTCAAGCTCACCTAGCTCAACCCTGACCTAACCAAGATTGCACCAACAATCTCCCCCTTTTTGATGTTTGACAATATGTTTGAAAAAGACTAATCCCTATTAGCCTTTCACGCTTTTCTCCCCCTTTGACACACATCAAAAACTCTCCCCGTGAGTAAATATGGTCAAAGGTAAGTCCAATGAAAGTCCCATACCTTTCATTTGAACCCATGCTCATCCTTGAGCAGTGATCATGATGAAAATTCTCAATTTTCATCCATTCACATATCCCAAAAATAAAAATTCAAACACATGCTTTTAAGGAAGACCTCCCCCTCAAAACATGCTCTAAACCTCTATCATTGCACCAACAATGATTTTGGGAGTTCCTAAACCTTTAGGAAAACTCAACTTGAGGTGATGAGATTTAAGAGATTCAAAACTTGAATCAAAATCTCTCCTTAACCCTTAAATGTTCACCAAACCATTTTCCTTTTTGATTTCACAATGAAATTTACCCAAATATACTTATAAAGGTATTTCAAGGGGCTAGGGATTGTTAGGTTACTCAAAAATGGGTTAACTGACTGAAATCAGACAGTTTCAGTCTCATCAATCGATTGGTGTTGGGAACCAATCGATTACGACCTGCCTTAATCGATCAACCGATCGATTACGGCTACCTGTAATCGATCACCGGATCGACTACGCGAGCTTCTGTGCTCGCAAAAGAATCTCTCAATCGATTGATCAATCGATTGAGTCACTGTCCCAATCGATCACCCGACTGATTTGGAGTTTCTAATTTCTGAAAATAATTTCATATTCGAATTTCAGAAATCCCTAATTAATTCTACAAAATTCAAAAAATTCTAAAATTTTGTGTAGACATTATTTATACCATATACTATCGAGGAAAAATAATTTTCTATGAAAATAACCTCCTTTTTCAAAGATTGACACAAAATTGAAAACCATTGAAATACTTCAATGTTTTTCATTGTTTTGTATCCATTTCATCAATGATGAGTGCTATCAAAAGATAGTCTTCACCAAGGTTTTCCAAGATAGTTTTAAAATATTTTTCAAAAACAATATCCAACCATGTTCCTTGGGCTAAATGCACATAACTTGTACATTAGCTTTCCCAATGATTGGAGTTCATTGAACTTCATGTTTTGATGATACTAAAAACTCAATAAGATGAAGATAAATCAACACCTTGAGTTATGTTCATCTTCTTAACATCTCACTTGTTCTAATGTGTCTCAAAAACACACACAAGTCACCTTATAGTCTTAGTGAGATGTGAAAGTCATGTTCTCCTTAATCTAAGGGTTCATGCATTTCTACCTAGGCATTATAAACCTTGATCATCCACCTAGGATGCCAATTAATACCAATGTCCTTAATTTCAATAAAATTGACTAAATTAATGCATGATAATGATTATGACATACATCATATGAGAATTTTAAACAATATTATAACTAGATGATGCATGTATGATATGACATGTAATATTTTCATAATAAATATGAATAATGGATTATGATGTCATGGCATGTGATAGGGCATACAAAACATGGCATAATAGCACAAAAGAAAATACCTAGATTTCCTATCTAAGTATCAATAACTCATCGCTAAGCCATTGATAATCCTAAATTTGCCCTAATTTCCAAGATAATGCCAAAACTCCCAACTTGGCCTATCTTTGGATTCTAACATAGTTGTGCCAACTTTTATCAAGTTCAACGTTCCAAAATTATAGTTTGGCACAAATTTACTCCTCCTAGAGTAAATAACTGAATCCTTCATTTTCAAGGGTAGTAATTCCTTGAAAACGTGCCAAAGTGCCAACTTCATCAAGGTTGGGTTAACTACCCTTCCAATTAGAGTTGACACTCCCTAGACCTATCTAGGGTGTGGCGAACACACTCTTAGGAACCCAAAACCTATTGGTGCTCCTTGGGTGTTCTAGGTATTCACTAGGGATGACTTCCCTTGATACCTTCCTAAAGACTTTCTTAGGCTTCTTCGAAGCCTTAGTCACCTTTGTCTTGTCTTGGTCAACTCTAGGGATGGCTTCCCTTGTGACCTTGACTTGACTCCTAGACCTAGATTGAGTTCCATACATATATGGAACTCTATGATAGGATGGACCATCATCCTTTGTTTTAGGTTTGTACCCCAAACCTTTCTTGCTCTTAGAGGGTCCTTGATTTCCTAAATCTAGATTTTGATCCTTAGATCCCTTAAATAGATTTTCTATTCTTTTAAGGGATTTTTCTAGTTTATCAAGTTTTGACCTCAAAACTTGATTTTCAATCATTACCTCCTCAAGGCTTGTTTTTCTAGTATAGCCTTGATGATTATTCTTCTTGGCCTTGGATTGGATAGGTCTACCATGAAATGATCTAATATTTTCCCTATCCTTAGAAGTGGTAGTCCTAACATGGAAGGCTCTATGGTTTTCCTTAGGTTTTTCATGCCTCCTATGTTCATGATAAATTGCATTAAAATGATAAAATTTTCTTTAGCATGCATATTATCATGATGAAAATAATTACCATTACCTAATGGTACCTTAGGCTTAATCTTGGAGGCTCCCCCTTGATTTGAGCTCCTCCTTTTGACTTTGGTCGGATCCTTCCCCTTTGGACATTGATTTCGGTAATGCCCCTTTTGTTTAAATGAGAAGCACACAATGTGCTTCTTATCCTTCTTTGCCACGGGGCCGACCTCCTTTGGCTTCTCCTTGGTCTTGGGTGCCACTAGCACCTTCTTCTTGTCAAATTTTGGACACTTACTCTTATAGTGTCCTCTTTCCCTACACTCAAAGCAAATGATATGATTTTTATTTTTGCAAATTGAAATATCTATACCTTTGCTTGTAGGGGTGTCACATGACTCTTCACTCGATCCGGAAGTAGAAGATTCTTCCTTCTCCGGAGTGAGTGATCTTTGCTCCCCCTCAATCCTAGAGGAGGAGACTTCTTCTTGTTCCGGCGTCAATGTCAAATTTCGATCCTCTTCAACCCTTGAGGTGGAGGCTTCTTGAGCTTCATCTTCGGATGTTGAGCACCTCTCTGTTGGGTTCTCCCTGCACAAAATAATAAAAACACAGCGGAAACAAGAACCCACGAGCGATCCAAGCGAAAGAAAACTCGTACAAAGTTATCTATCTAATAGATTTATCTACTGTGTATACCTTTGGAGCGTGCCCTTTGCGTATCCCGCTCGTCCAAGAAGTGCCGGATCTCTTGCACGTTCAAATGTTCGTGCCTCTATTCGTATCCACACGGACACAATCTCTCAACTTCGGGAGAACTACCTTAGTTGTGCTAGCAACTTGAGGTAGCTCGAAAACACCAAGAACTCTACAGTAGAGTTTCGGCCAAGAGTGGAGGAGAGGAAGAAGAGAGGAAGGGAAAAAGAAAGCACACTTAGTCATTTCGAAAATGACTTGACCCCTTTTATATTCATCCCATGAATACCAAGAGTCATTTGTCTCTTTGCCTCCTCCTCATTAAAGCCAATAAAGAGCACATCTTTCCATGTGACTCTTCACCTTCCCTTCATCCAATGAAGAGAGACCTTTCTCTTTCCTGCATGCAAATCCGACCGGGCCTCTCGGGCTTCCGACTCGGTCTCCCGACCAAGTCTCCCGAGTGGCGAGCTCCGACTGTCGAGTGCCGAGCCCCGACTGCCGAGTGCCGACCCAATCAGCCGAGTGTCGATCCAGTCTGCCGAGTTCCGACTTAGTCTGTCGAGTGCCGAGCTCCCGATCTGCGCTCCCGAGTTCCCAATTCAAACTCAGATCTCCCGAGCTCTCAATTCGGGCTCGGACCCCCCGAGTTCCCAACACGGGCTCGGACTCCCGAGTTCTCCAACTCAGGCTCGGACTCCCGAGTTCCCAACTCGGGCTCGAACTGCCGAGTTCTCCAACTCAGGCTCGGACTCCCGAGTTCTCCAATTTATCATAATTGGAAAGTTTCCATAATTGAAAAATTTTCCAAAATTGAGATCATGACAAAGTTTTCCGCAAAACAATTATATGATTATGTCGAACACTAACCGGCTCTGATACCACTGTTGGGACCGGGTGCATGTTGACATGGATACGGGTTCGTAATTTTTTTAAATTTTATTACATGCAGCGGAAGTTTTAGCATAAATAATTTCTCAAATTATTTTAACCACGTATCTAGCATGCAACCTTATGTTGTGGAGACATGATCATACATTTAAATTTTGTAGAAAGTAAACTAATTTACTTAATACCTCGCGTAACTCGTAGAAAGGGACGAGATCCAACCGTAGCGTCCCTTGGAAGCTCCGCCTCTATTCGCGTCCACGCCGAGTTTTCTTCGGGATGACTTCGCAAAGCCACGAGTTTCGTGCCGACAAGAACTACTAGATTCTCCAAAGGCACGACAAGAATACCAAGAGAGAGATGAAAAACTAACCACCAAACGAAGAACGGAATCAATATTCCGGGAGGAAGGAAGGAGTCGCGCCCGCTTCTTCTTCTTCTTCGGCTTCTTCTTGGTGGTGGAAGCTCACAGCAAAGGGGGAGGGCTCTAGGGCCGGCGGCACTAGAAGAGGGAGAGGGAGAGAAGGAGAGGGAGAGAGGCTAGGCAAGAATCCTTGATCTATTGGATTAATTTCCAAGCCTTGCCTTGGTACCTTTATATAGTAGCATCTTTATCGCCAAGTCTCCTTTTAATGGAATAAATTTTTCATAAGAAATTTATCTTATAAATTTTTCTATGAATTATTCCGTTATGCCAAGTTTTTATTATAACTTAATTTATAATAAAAACAACCATGTCTCCCCTTTTATTATGGAATAAATTTTTACAAGAAATTTATTATATAAATTTTTCTTATCATGGAAGAATCAATTCATAATTGATTTTATAAAATAAAATAAATCAATCCATGGTTCATTTTAATTTCCATAAAAAAGAATAAATTTTTATAAATTTCTTTATATAAATTTCTTTATCCATAATTTTATAAAACAAATCACGCTCGATTTATTTTATAATTTAAACCAAACAATTTGGTTTCCCTTTTATTGTGGCCGGCCAAACCAAAGAGGGTGGGGACTCTCTTTGGCCGGCCAAATCCAAGCCGTCTCCTTGCGAATTAAACTCATTTAATTCGCCCAATAAGCCTTCAAAAGATTTAGCCATTTTAAGCTTCCGATGCGTCTCTGAAAATTCAGATTCGACTTATCTCTCTTGATCGAAAAATTTAATTTTCAACTCATTTTAAATCCCTCGGATTACTCGTAGTGCGTGTGACTAAATAGGCTTTCGATTTATGTTGGCCGTCTATAATTCATCAATTATAGAACGATCATGAGTGGCACCTAGTAGTACATCATGATCCCCAATTAATCGAAAGATCAACGGTTGACCTCAGAAATTATTCTGTAACCCTTCAGCAGCTATAATGAATCGTGCCTCATTCCCTTCACCATCTTATACCCACTTGGTTCAGGACATGGCCTATGTGTGTCAGTCCCCACTAGGCTGACTACGTCACACCTAGCCCAAGTAACGTTCTCTCGTCCTTTGGATTCTAATTACTCTCATGTATTTAAGAGACTCATACTCTGAACATGTCATGCTCTGGCCAGAGGCTTTGAGTAACAATCCGACGATAGGCCTTGGGTATACATCTCCTCGCAAGGAGTGGTGAATCCTTTGTAGGCTGTTCAAACATCTTCGGACACTTCGGCTTATACCCAACCATCCTGGGTCCACACCTCCTTGGAGATGCTTGCTTAAGATGTTAAAGTATAAGTCTCCATGACCAAAATGACTTGAACACCGCAAGTTAAAGGAACATCGCACTTAAGCTGCAGTAAGAACTTCACTGACATATCTATATGTAGACTACCATGTGAAGTTTTACAGCCAGTCACTCCAATGAACTAGTTCCCTTAACTAGCATTCATGTTTATCTCCGGACATCCCAATGTCACCAGCCAGTGAGAATCAGCTGATTAGAGAATAACTCATGCTAGTCTCAACAGAATTGATAGTGTCCTTATTTATCAATTCATCGACTAGGGACAATTTCAATACTTCACAATTGCACATGTAGAGATAATCACTAGTTGTGAATGTTGGTGCCCCGGTTAGTTTTGATGTGATACACCAAGTTAGTTGGGTCCTGTTGGTTTACTGATCCCTCTGCTAAGTGTGCAGGAGCTTAGGTCCGAAGGAAGTCGAGCGTAAGACGTGGCGGACGAGAAGGATTGCGCGGGAAAGCGAGCCGACGGGCTCGGTGCAATCCGAGGGACGCGGAAGCTGCGGAAGAGTACGCCGGTGGAACGAGAAGGACGTGCGCGACGTCCGAGGGACGAAAAGCCGGGAGGAAGTATGCTCGAGGGGCGAAGGGCCAGAGTCGGGTTCGGATGAACCTAATTTTGGTTGGCCAGAAATCACCCAAATGATGCCGCTATAAAAAGTTAACTTTGACCAAGTCAAAGTTTGACTTAACTTGGACCAAGCCAACTGTGAAGCTCAGTCAAAGCTGTTGACCAAAGTCAACATTTCATACAAATTAAATAAAGCCTTAAGTTGTGAAGAAATAGCACTTTATGCATGCATGCACCTTACAACGTGCATGTGTACAAATTGCTATAATCTTCTCCAAATATTATCCTTGGATTAAATGTTAAATGGATTAAACATTTAATACTTTATCCTTGGATTAAAATGCCTAAAGGATTAATGATTTACAGGCGAGAAGGAACGTGGCTTCAACTCCATGCGCTGCCTTATTATCCTTTATCCTGTTCTTCGGCCGAAGGCTTCAAAGGTAGAAAATCTCATCCTTATCTTAATCGAAGCTACAACAAGAGCTAGAGAACAGCACACATGGATAAAGCTTAATCAAAGCTCATCATGTCAAAGATAAAGACTTATCATTTTATCCAATGGCTGAGATCCAAATTTATCTTCCATCAATGATCAAGATCGTATCAGAGATCAACAGCCATGATCAAATCCTATCTACGACTAACGGCTGAGATCTCGTCACTCAGCCTATAAATAGACTTAGAATTTTAGCTTCAGCAGACAGTCATTCTTTCTGTAATTTCTTTAAGTCTAAGTGTGCTTCAGTTGTAAGGCTTCTCCACCACAAGGAGATTTTCTGATTGAGCGTTAACCGTCTTGGAAGCAACGACCAAGTTGCAACCAAGTTTTTCTTAAAGACGAGTGCTCTCTTGTTTTATTTCTTAACCGTCTATTCACCCCCCTCTAGCCGGACCAACCCGATCCTACAAGTGGTATCAGAGCTAGGTTGCCGCAGAAGGACTAACCGCCAACTGCAGCAAATCTCAAGAAGATGGTTGGACCATTTATATACCCGCCTAAGTTTGAGGGGGAGTTCACGGCATGGAAACGAAAGATGCAGGTATTTTTTGTTACTGATTATGAGTTATTAATTATTATGAAAAATGGCTATGCAGCTCCAAAAGATAATGAAGGAAAGATCAAGGATCCTGACTCCTGGAATAAGAAGGAGCAAGTAGACGCAGTTGCTAGCGGAAAGGCAGAATTCCATCTGCTGACCGTCCTCCCAGAGCAAGATGTCAACCGGATCGGTAAGTACGAATCGGCAAAGGAACTTTGGGAAAAGTTTCTCGAACTGCACGAAGGCACCTCGGAGGTAAAGCTGGCGCGACGAGATGTTCTTCGAAGCCGACTAACAAATCTCCGGATAGAAGATGGAGAATCTGTTGTGAGATTGCATGCTAAGGTAAAAGAACTAATCACAAGCCTCGAAAATCTCGGAGAAACGGTGACCAACCGCGATGCACAAAGGTATGCACTAAACGCATTTCCGAGAACCCCGGAATGGACCTCGATAATCGACGCATATTATATTTCAAAAGATTTAGAGGTAAGTACGTTAGAATAGTTATTTTCTATTCTAGAACTTCATGAATCTCGTTTTGTAGAAAAGAACAGAAAAGCAGACAACGTCGCACTGAACACAAGGAAGATCCAACTCGACGAAGAATCTTCAGCAGACGATGAAGAAACAGCACTAGCGGTAAGAAAGTTGTGTAAATTCATTAATACTAATCGCTCTAAAAAGGTGCAGAGAAAGAAGAAACGCACGATCCGATGTTACAACTGCAACGAGGAGGGACACCTGAAAGATCAGTGCCCCAAACTCAAGAACCAGCCAAAGAAGAAAAAGGCACTAAAAGTTACCTGGGACGAGACTTCGTCAGATGAATCGGAAGCCGAAGAATTCGTTGGACTTGCACTGATGGCAAGTCACCAAGATGAAGATGAAGAAAGTACCTCGGAAGAAAGTAGCAACGAAGGGGAAATCCCTAACTTCGAAACTGACCCGGTAAGTGAGGTATGCCTACTTCCACCTGCTCGAATTTACTCTATACTAAAATCTATGCTAAAGTCGATGAATAAATTAGAAATAGCAAACTCTGAATTAAAAGAAAAATTAGTCACTCCATGCTCATCTAATCTATCTGACCAACTGAAAATAGAGAATGAAAATTTAAAAAATTTAGTAGAAAAATTAGAAAATGATATTGCATGTTTAAGAACTAAAAAGAATTTTTATCCTGAAAATCTGAATTGGTATGTTAAAAATCACAGGGGTCAACTTAGAAAAGTGACCAAGAACTATATTCCTCCTAGATTTTTAATTAACCCTGTAGATAGGAACTTATTTTGGGTTCCAAAGTCTATTTTAAGTTGATTATTTTTCTTTCTATTACATATGCGCTTAATTATCTGACATTTTTTTTATATTAGGAAATTTAGTTTGATTAATTGTTACTAAATAAAAATTGTATCTCTAACTTTTCCAAATGCATAATCTTGTTGTCTATCTACGAAGAATTTTTTTCAGATTTTTTTAACACGTTTCGAATTTTCATGATTTTATGTTCAAAATTCGAATCTTAAATATTAAAAATAGAAAACAAAGTTATTTTCTCAGATCTGATTTTTCCATGATTTAGATATAATTAAAAGAATTTAATAAAATTTTTATTCGAATATTTGAAGCAATTTTGAATTTTTAAATATTTTTTTTATAAATTCTATTCTGTTGGGTTTTAATTTATTTTTAGACTTTTTGATCGAAGTTAAGATTAAAAATTTTTTGTACAACCCCATATACCTATCATCGTTGTATACACAAATTTCAGATTTTTTAATTGATATTTCAATTTTCTATAAATATTTTACTAAAATCAGATTTTTATTTAAAAAAAATTGATAGAAGGATATTTTGACCAGATCCAAATTTTTAGAATCTTTACATCAGATGTTGAATCTTTCAAATTTTTTTAAATTTTATAAGTCAATTTTAGAATTTTAAAAATTAAATTTCAAATTATTAAATCAAAAGGTATTTGATATTAATATTTTTCCTTTCCCTAGTTTCTTTTCCTATTTTTGCTGTGATCAAAGGGGGAGAGTAGCCTGAAGTTCAGGGGGAGATGATAGTTTTGCATGTCAATATTTTTTCCCATGCTTAACTGCTTAATTTAGTTTTACTAAATTCCTTATTTTTTGGTTTAACCCTAATTGAACTTGGATTGATACACATCAAAAAGGGGGAGATTGTTGGTGCCCCGGTTAGTTTTGATGTGATCCACCAAGTTAGTTGGGTCCTGTTGGTTTACTGATCCCTCTGCTAAGTGTGCAGGAGCTTAGGTACGGAGGAAGTCGAGCGTAAGACGTGGCGGACGAGAAGGATTGCGCGGGAAATCGAGCCGACGGGCTCGGTGCAATCCGAGGGACGCGGAAGCGCGGAAAAGTACGCCGGTGGAACGAGAAGGACGTGCGCGACGTCCGAGGGACGAAAAGTCGGGAGGAAGTATGCTCGAGGGGCGAAGGGCCAGAATCGGGTTCGGGTGAACCTAATTTTGGTTGGCCAGAAATCACCCAAATGATGCCGCTATAAAAAGTTAACTTTGACCAAGTCAAAGTTTGACTTAACTTGGACCAAGCCAACTGTGAAGCTCAGTCAAAGCTGTTGACCAAAGTCAACATTTCATACAAATTAAATAAAGCCTTAAGTTGTGAAGAAATAGCACTTTATGCATGCATGCACCTTACAACGTGCATGTGTACAAATTGCTATAATCTTCTCCAAATATTATCATTGGATTAAATGTTAAATGGATTAAACATTTAATACTTTATCCTTGGATTAAAATTCCTAAAGGATTAATGATTTACAGGCGAGAAGGAACGTGGCTTCAACTCTATGCGCTGCCTTATTATCCTTTATCCTGTTCTTCGACCGAAGGCTTCAAAGGTAGAAAATCTCATCGTTATCTTAATCGAAGCTACAGCAAGAGCTAGAGAACAGCACACATGGATAAAGCTTAATCAAAGCTCATCATGTCAAAGATAAAGACTTATCATTTTATTCAATGGCTGAGATCCAAATTTATCTTCCATCAATGATCAAGATCGTATCAGAGATCAACAGCCATGATCAAATCCTATCTACGACTAACGGCTGAGATCTCGTCACTTAGCCTATAAATAGACTTAGAATTTTAGCTTCAGCAGACAGTCATTCTTTCTGTAATTTCTTTAAGTCTAAGTGTGCTTCAGTTGTAAGGCTTCTCCGCCACAAGGAGATTTTCTGATTGAGCGTTAACCGTCTTGGAAGCAACGACCAAGTTGCAACAAAGTTTTTCTTAAAGACGAGTGCTCTCTTGTTTTATTTCTTAACCGTCTATTCACCCCCCCTCTAGCCGGACCAACCCGATCCTACAGTGAATTCATCACAAATTCTCTCATGCTGTGAATTGTATTGTGGACATTGAATAAATGAGTTTAATATCTCAATCAAATACGCAGACATGTATACTCAAATAGTGAATATTCATTTATTAAAATAAATATTTACAATCATAAGGCGATTGCCTTAGGACACTTCTCTCATATTACTAACAAACTCCCACTTGGCCTATTGTCAATCGCTATGGTATCCAATACCACAGGCTCTAACATGACCCTCAAACTTACTTTGAGGCAAGGCCTTAGTTAAAGGATCCGCTAAATTCCTTTCAGTGGGAATTTTCTCAATTTGTATATCATTCCTACTTATAATCTCTCTGATCAGATGATAGCGGCGAAGCACATGTTTAGATCGCTGATGAGACCATGGTTCCTTTGCTTGTGCAATAGCTCCATTGTTGTCGCAGTAAACCGGCACTGCTTCATCAATGGTTGGAACCGCACCAAGTTCTGAGACAAACTTCTTGATCCAGACTGCTTCCTTTGCTGCTTCCGAAGCTGCAATATATTCCGCTTCCGTGGTAGAATCCGCTACGGTGTCTTGTTTGGAACTCTTCCAACTTATTACGTCTCCATTCAAAATGAATATGTATCCAGACTGAGATTTGGAGTCATCCTTATCTGTCTAGAAACTGGCATCTGTATACCCACGTATTACCATATCACCTTCTCTATATATTAGGAACACATCCTTAGTTCTTCTTAAGTACTTAAGGATTGTCTTAACAGCCGCCCAATGATCCATTCCTGGATCCGACTGGTATCTGCTTGTGACGCTCAGAGCATACGATACATCGGGCCTAGTACATAACATAGCATACATGATAGATCCTATCGCGGATGCATAAGGAATCTTATTCATGCAAATCCTCTCGTCTTCTATGCGCGGACACATAGACTTTGAAAGGTTGATCCCATGCCTGATGGGAAGGTAACCTTTCTTGGATTCCGACATGCTAAACCTTTTTAGCACTCGGTCTATATATGTAGACTGCGAAAGACCAAGCAATCATTTTGATCTATCTCTATAGATTCTAATCCCAAGGATATAGGTTGATTCTCCCAGGTCTTTCATGGAGAAAGTTTTGGACAACCAAATTTTAACCGACTGTACGACTGATATATCGTTTCCTATAAGTAATATGTCATTGACATATAGCACTAGGAATACGACTGCACTCCCACTAACCTTCTTCTACACACAAGGTTCGTCAGGATTTTGTGAGAAATCAAACTCTTTGATTGTCTCATCAAAACGGATGTTCCAGCTCCTGGATGCTTGCTTCAGTCCATATATGGATCGTCGAAGCTTGCATACTTTGGTTTTATCAACTGATATGAAACCTTCAGGTTGTATCATGTATACATCCTCAAGCAAGTTTCCATTAAGAAAAGCTGTTTTCACATCCATTTGCCATATCTCATAATCATAATGAGCTGCTATGGCTAGGAGTATCCGAATGGATTTAAGCATAGCTACTGGCGAATATGTTTCGTCATAATCAATTCCTTGTTTCTGACGATATCTTTTTGCCACTAATTTAGCCTTAAAGGTAACAACATTACCTTCCATGTCGGTTTTCTTCTTGAAAACCCACTTGCACCCTATGGGCTTAATCCCATCAGGTGGGTTCACCAAGTCCCATACTTGGTTTTCGTACATGGAATCCATTTCCGACTTCATGGCTTCAAGCCATTTGTCCCTTTCTGAACTTTTCAAAACATCTTCATAATTGATAGGTTCATCATCGTTAATGAGTAACACGTCGTTCGATTCACTTATGAGAAATCCGTATCTCTCTGGAATATTGCGTGTCCTATCAGACCTACGAAGAGGTGGTGTTGTTTTAGGTTCAACTGATAGCTCATCATTATGAGTTATTGGTTGTGGGTCTAGACTAGGTATCTCTGTAATGTCTATTGGAGTTTCTTGAACTTCATCAAGTTCAATGCCACTCCCACTGTTTTCTTGTAAAAGATATTCTTTTTCCAGAAATACAACATGCCTTGAAACAAACACCTTTTGTTCCAAGGGATGATAGAATTGGTAACCCTTCGTTTCCTTAGGGTATCCAATAAATAGACATTTATCAGACTTAGCATCCAATTTGTCTGATACAGTCCACTTCACATAAGCAGGACAACCCCATATCTTAAGGTGAGTTAAGTGAGGGTTCTTACTATTCCATGTCTCATATGGAGTAGTAGAGACTACCTTGGTCGGGACTCTGTTTAGCAAGTAAACAGCTGTCTTTAGTGCATAGCCCCAAAAGGATTTTGGAAGAGTTGCATGATTCATCATAGACCTAACCATGTCCATCAAGGTTCGGTTACGCCTCTCAGATACACCATTATGCTGTGGTGTATACGGCGGAGTCCATTGGGACAATATCCCATTGTCCCTAAGATAATCTTGAAACTCTTGACTTATGTATTCACCACCCCGATCGGATCGAAGTATCTTAATACTTTTGCCAAGCTGTTTCTCCACTTCATTTCTGAACTCTTTGAATTTCTCAAAGGCTTCAGATTTGTGTTTCATCATGAACACATACCCGAATCGTGAGTGATCATCGATAAAGGTAATGAAGTAGCTATAGCCTCCTTGTGCAAGAGTTGACATTGGTCCACATACATCAGTATGTATTAGACCAAGCAATTCTCCCACTAGATTACCTTTTCCGGAAAAGGGTAATTTGGTCATCTTGCCTTTTAAGCATGATTCGCATGTATCAAATGAACCGGGTTCAAATGATTCCAGAATTCCACATCGATGTAATTTGGTCATGCATTTCTTACTTACATGGCCAAGACGACAATGCCACGTGTAGGAGTCTATTCGATTATCTATTCGAGCACGTTTGTTGCTAACTTCAATATTGAAAACGTCACCGGATAAATCTAACGTGTAGATACCATTGCACAAAGTTTCGGCCCCATAAAGAACACCATTTAAAGTTATGCAACAACAATTGTTACTAAAAGTTAAATGATAACCCTTTTCATACAAACATGAAATAGATACAATGTTCTTTATTAACGAAGGAATAAAATAACAATTATCCAATTCTAAGACACGTCCAGTAGGGAGCTTTGGCAAATATGTTCCGATGGCAACAGCAGCAATCTTTGCTCCATTTCCAACTCGCAAATTCGCTTCTCCCTTGACGAGTCTTCTTCTATTCCTTAGCCCCTGTATGTCATTACATATATGTGAGCTACACCCAGTATCAAGTACCCAGGCGGTTGAGGAAATAGAGTGACATTCAATAACGAAGATACCTGAAGAGGATGGGGCATCGGATGCCTTCATCTTCAAGGACTCAAGATAAACTTTGCAGTTTCTTCGCCAGTGACCCTCCTTGCCACAGTGATAGCAAGTGCCTTTTGGGGTCTTTTCAGTCTTTTTGGCCTTTTTCTTCTTTCCTTTATTCTATTCTTTGGGCTTCCTCTTAGAACCTTTCTTCGAGGAACCAACTAATAGTACCGTCTTCTGATCCTGCTTTACAGAAGACTCTACAGTCTTCAGCAGGTTGAGCAACTCAGGAAACTGGTCTGGAGTTGCATCTTCAGGAGGACGGTTGGGAAGTTGTTCTTCAAAGACATAAGCAAGCTTTTCTGCCTTGAGGACTATCCTCAGGTTTCTATGCCAGTCCATGAAGTTTGGCCCAGTCAGTTTATTGATGTCCAAAATGGAACACAAATTCAGAGAAGACATGATCGAGTGATTATCCTAGAAATACAAATTGAGCTTATGTGAGAAGAATGATAAAGAATGCATCAACATACATTAATTAAATCCTATTTATTTTTCGAATTGAATAACCCTTTTTATCAATTTGGGATATCGTAGGAACATCTCCAAATAGGTTGATATCCAACCATAGATAAGAACAACCATGGCTGTGGCCATCAAGTTATTCTTAGTTATGAAGGTAGGTAATTATACCGATTACATATCACATATATGTAACTATCACTTTATGCTATCAACTAATTGAATGTTTGCATAAATCATTGGATTGTTAACTCATTAACAAGTATGCAACATTATACATAGCACCCAACTGCACCTCTCTTTACATCGACCTTGGCTGTGGCACAACAAATTGATACTCCAAGCTTAAGGCTGACCCATTAATCAAGAAATAGTTTTAATATGGTTGGAGCTCATTCAACCGTTTAGTCAGGCTTGGATGTGTCCAACAACCAAAACTAAGGATTGACCTCTGACTCTAACTACATTAATCATAAACTAATTTCATGGTTTGAACATGTTGAGGTTCAAGCCGGGCATGGATGTGTCCATCAACCCAAACGAGAAACAAAACTCCGGTTCTAACCATATTAATGGAAGGTGTTGGCCTTAATATTTTGTAAGGGGTTTTGGGTCTCATCCTTTCTTTTCTAAGCACATTCATGACATGTAATTATGTCATGTACTAACGATTTCCTTAATTAAAGTATGTATGTGACTTAATTTATCAAGTCTCATTAATTGAATTAGGAACCGGATTTCCTAATTCTAATTTCATACTTTATTCAAGGAATTGTTTTGGGAAATAATTTCCTAAATTGTCATAATCAATTTCGGAAATAATATGTTTAAGACTTTGATTTCTCTAAATCAAATCTTATTAAATTAGAGAGAAATTCCCTT